>JAULBM010005158.1:0-11871 GCA_032357055.1 Geukensia granosissima
TTGTGAACAATTATTTATTTAATAAGAACATTTGACCTTAGAATTTCGTTCATTATCTATTAAGCTAGTTCCCCAGCATGAGTGATTTTGTTCTTACGTTTATTGACAACACAGTTTTAAATCGTCGGACATACTGTATTTTATGACATCTCGTATTGAGAGGCTTGATGTCTTATCATAAGAATCTCACTCATTCAATAACTACGAGCATTTATTAGAGAGATATCTTATTTTTGCATGTATTTTTGTTTAGTATATTTATTGTAATTTAGGTACTCTTTGGTCAGATTGGTGACTTTCTATTTGTTTTTGTAAGTTCGTTGGTTTACAGCTATTTTTCCTGCAGTTTTATTTGAGTTTTTTACCACTCATTTGGCAAAGGATGGAATTCCACATAACTAGTTTAACCCAACCACATGTCTAATGTGCCTGTCCCAAGCCAGGACCTGTGATAATTGTTTTGTCTTTGTGTTTAATATGATTTTTAAATTTGTTTTTTCTCTGTGTTTCGCTACAAGCATATTTTTGAAAATATTCAGGTAAGAGAAGTTTTACTTTACGCATACAGGATTTTTATATTTTGGTCGATTAAGAGCTTTTCATAAGGAGTGGTATTCCACCCTTGTTGAAGACCTTGCGGAGATCTATAGATTTTAAATTCCCTCTGTTTTTCTCGTGGATGGAGAGACTGCAGTCTTTCTGATATATAGACAATATCTTTTCATTTTGATATCTACATCGTGTCCAAATGTTTTAGGATGGTCTTATAGCATATAAATGTGTCAATATTTGCGGATAGTCGCCTTCCGCTTTAAAAAGCAAACCGTGATTGTATTGGCCTTTGGCCTTCTTCCAAAGTCGTACCTGCATGATGTTAGTTACAGAGCCAAATGTGATTCGCATAAAATTTGCATGAAATTGACACGAATTTCGTTCGAAAATTTTCTTACGATTTTTACAAATCGAGCAGTGCATGTAATTCATGCGAAAAAATTGAATGAATTTCATGTCATTTTTGTGTCAAATTCGCACGATTTTTTTTTCGCATGTGGTGTGGAATTTTTGGACATTTCTTTCATACGAAGTTTATTAATTGCATGAAATATCACGTCCTTATAACAATGAATAACATGTATTTGCTGGGAAAATGTTAGCATTATATTCACATCAAAATATTTACTTGTGAAAATGACACGAAATATTTCTCATGGATTCCATGTGTTTTTTTATAATTATCAAAATGACATGAAAAAAAAAAAAATCACACGAAATTCATATGTAATTCGTGTAAAAATAATGATGAAAAATTTTACGCATGAAATTCATGTTTGGCAGTAGGGATTAAAGCCCTTCAAATATTTTTGCTTGGATTTCCTCAGGTCATGTTGCATTGATGGCATCTAAATTTAAAAAATGTTTTTCTCTCGTTCAGTTTTGTTAACTCTACAATTAGACATGTCTGTATAACTCAAGTAACATGTGGAGGGAACACATGAGTAAACATTGAGTTTTATTGTGAATTCAGAAAATATAGGGGACAATTTTTTACTCCATTATAAAAAAATGTATAGCAAAAATAAACTCGTTGTCAAGATTGAGCATGAAATGACTTCACTTTTCAAGTCTGATATTGGTGTGCGACGGGGGACGTTTTAGGCGTAATATTTTCAAATTGTTTATAAACGATCTACTCGAGAGCTTTTCCTCGTGTATGCTGATGATCTTATTATGCTATCGGCAACTTCTTTTGGGTTACAATAAAGAATGAACAAATTGCAAACATATTGTGAGAACTGGTGTCTCAATGTAAATTCGAACAAAACGAAAGTGTTAGTTTTTAACAAATCAGGAAAATTTGTAAATTGCCCTATTTTGTTCGATATGAATATTATTGAAAGTATTAAATGTTACAGATTATTGAGAGTTACATTTAGTTCGAGTGGAAAATTTACTCAATGCAAAGAGGAATTGTTTAAAAAAAATCAACGAAAGCCTGCTTTAAACTAAACAATCTTTGGCCTCATCAAATGCAAGCTTTAAAACTCTTTTACATCTCTTTGATCACACAATTAAACCCATTTTACTTTAAGGAAGCGAGATATTAGGTTTGTTTGACACTAATTCTTCTGCATGTAGAAAGAGTATCAATGAATACATTCTAGAAAGGTATATATGTAAATGAACGGTCAGAAAAATTTCATATTAAATTCATAATTGGAACAAAAACTTGTTCTTTATTCCTAAAAATGCTACTCAACTGTTAGATCTTCTGCAGGTTCTTGATATAGATCCAAAATTTCGAGATTTCGGTGGGTGTCGTCAAAGAGGAAGGAACTCCGTACCCTTCCTAACCACCTGAGATCAGTTATTTTGTTTTATTTGACATCGGTTTTTAATCAGAAATCATATATATTTAGGACCGATTTTGTACCTTGAATTTTCTTTTTGAAATATCGCATATATGTTGTGACATTTCTACTATCATACTGTCTCCACACGTCACCAGAAAACGATAAAAATACCGCTTCTCCATTGAGGAAATACACAGTATTTAATTTATTTTGATTAAAGTTTAAGATATATAATTTTATATTAATATTGAATATTTGTACAATCACGCAGTTAAAGTAGTGAATAATAATATATTTTTCCTTTAGCTTAGCCAAATTTTCTTTCACTTTTTTTAATTGAGAAACCAAATATTTCATTAATGCCGCAAACCCTTTAATAAATCAACAAATCAACAATGTATCTTTTCTTATCAGAGCTCAAAACGTTCATTTGACATTCGTTATATTTGTTTTATAATAAAATTGAAAATAAAAAGTCTTGCAAAAATCCGTTTTTCGTAACCATTAAAACGTCTATATATACACACATCTTTCAAACTCTTTTTTTAAATTTTGATGCGATAACAAATCAATTGCTACCTCTTTTTTAAAAAAAAATGTGCGATAACCGAAAATTTTAAAAACAATTTTCGATGTCACCGAATAACTATACGTAGATCAGAAAAGCATTTAGTTTAACATGTTTAAAGATGAGCTTCATTTCATAAATCAAGTCAAACTGTTTAACCAAACGATTTGCTGAGCCTGTTTGTGATGTTGAAGTATTTGTTTATAAAAACTGATGTAATCTCATTTCTTGGTAATATAAGAATATAGCTGTGTTAGTAGGAGTCAATTTCAACCACTTACAATTGCAACAAACAGGTTGTCTACACCTTATTTTCGAGGAATTCAAATTTGTTTTTGACCAATGATACAAAGTTTTTAATAATAAATTCCCCTTTCTGGTATTTTTATTTCGTCTACAGGAAGTTATATAGTATAAATACGACATCTTTATGGGAATTGGACAAAACAGACTTGGTACTTCGATTTGTTAATTTGTCACAAAGGTAAGTTTGTAAGATTCTATGTATGTTTACTTTATTAAATATGTAATTAAAAATTATTTAATGTACATATTACTGTGATGATTATTATGTTCTTTGCAAAAAAGCATATTATGTGTTTTTTTTATTTATCACAATGATTTCAATATTCTTGAATCAGAAAAATGTAGGCTGTTTTTTAATGCACAATCTCGTTTTTCTTCCATTTTTATGCAAAATGAAAAAGTGAACAAATTATTCAATGTTTCAAAACCATTGTGCTGATATTTAAGTTTATAGAATCAACAACTGAATGGAATTGAAGTCCTAAATTTATTCGATGTATATAAATATGAAACACTTTTCTAAATTTTGCTTTGGAATCCACACTCAGTGTTTGGTAGGTTTAAGCATGCTTATGATCGAAGCTTTATTGTCAATCAGGACGCCCAGAAGGACAATGGAATTAACATATATAACATAATGTTCAATGACTGGTTACAGAAAAAAAAACAACAATAGAAAAAACAATACTACCAAATACATGAAATGCTGTTTTGTATAAGACAAAGGGGACATAAATCATTCAGTCCCAAGGGACAAAAACAGAACTTTCATTTAATATAGTCGACAGGACCATAATACAGTACAGTTATTTAAGCTTAGATTTTCTCAATGTGTATAAATCTTTTAATTAGATATTAAGTTTGTCATATATAAAACTGTCTTTAGCAGACATTAACCAGATAAATTTGGAAGTATTATCTTAATATTTTTACATAGGGAAAATGATCATATATAAATGTTACAGTGAGCCCGAAAAAGTGTTGTCTGTTTTACCGCCATGGTGGTGTATTGGTCAGCGTGCTAGCCTCGAGTGCAGAAGGTTGTGTGTTCGACCCATGGCCGGGTCAAACCAAAGACATTAAGATTGGTATTTGCTGCTTCTCCGCTAAGCACGCAGTATTTAGGTGTAAAAGCAAAGACTGGTCGGCCCAGAGAGAGAATAATTTACTAAAAAACTGTATCGATGACCAGATAATTTTTTGGTGCAATCATTAAAGGAATAAAATATCCCCAATTTGAAATGAAATAAACGGATTTCGCAATGGTTAGAATTTTTTAATCAGCTTTTTACTGAAGAAGAAGCCACTTGAATCAGAGGTTCATGGGAGATAATCATCAACATATTTTGGTTTTTCTTAATTTTTAACTGTTATTCACATAAAATGGATATAAAATAGAGTATATGCATGTGTTTATTCAATTTTTCAGAACGACGTGTCAGAGATGGAGATCATCATTATAGTTTTGATTGTAAGTGTGTTATGGATTCAGTACGACTGTATCAGTGGAACCACTGCCTTGGAACGTGCTGAGGGGACAACTGTGGATGATTTAAAGATGGCCTTAGCTATTGAGGACCGTTTGATGCAGTTATATGACAGGTCAGACTGTGCTGAGAAAATGATATGTTTAGTTGCTTCTTTGCCAAAACAACAGTTGGATAAAGTTAAGCACCCACTTGGTCTCTTTGTTCAAGCTATCAACAGTGATTTGTACAACAAAGAGTCTTTTGAGGCAAAACAAATGGTTGATGATTATCCAAAGATGAAACAGCTTATAGCCGTATCTTTATCAGCATATATCTCGAAGAATGCAAGTAAATGCTCAATTGAATATGGCCAATGTCAAAAAATAGAATCACAGCTCATGGCCGTCGTCAACGATTACGGTAAACTGACAAACTTAAGCAGGGACAATCCTTTGCGTGAAGTTTTGCAACAATTTTTTGAAACAACAGAACAAAACAACGACAATCATACTAAAGGAAAGAGAGAAAGACGAGCGTTTAGAACAAAACGAGACGACGGATGTAGTATTTATTCTAATAGCTGTCTTGTTGAAAGTAGTACTTGCCTGCTTCTTTCGATCATATCGCTTGGTGCACTTGCTGGTCCTTGTCTAGCTGTTAGTGTTAGTGTTGGTTGCCTTCCAACAGCGGTTTGTTAGTTCAACTTGAACTTCGATCATGGCAGAATAATTACATTGTATGATACAATTTGTTCACAAACTTTGATTAATACTTTCAGAATAAATTTCTTATATGCAGAGGTATATTTGTAAGTTATGATCAATTTTACCTTACATTGGAGTCCATAGTTTAAAAGCAATTTCGTTTTTGGCTGAAGAATTAATTTAATAGAAATTATCTATCCAACATTTTTTTGTTGAATTTCGGAAATTTATACTTTAAGATTAAAGGAATCGGTGCAGTAAGGGGATTATTTGGCCTAAAAAATTAAAAATTGAATTCACACAAATTTGTTTTTTAAATATTTCTGAGGTCGTAATCCATCAAAACAGAGCGATTTTTCGAATATAAATGCAAGGTATTTGAGATGTTGAGTAAAGAAATGGGACAGATATGACTTTTTACAAAAAATGAGCCAATTCGTGCACTTTTTGAAGCATTTTTGTACGAGAAAAAATAAGTGTATATAATAACCAAGTAAATTATCTATACGAGTGATAAAATTCAATTAAATTTATAAGATGTAAAATCTAGTTGGTCGATATATCAGGATTAAAAAAACTATTCAACCATAAGCTAAATCAAGGGACAATTTTTAAGAAAACGCACTGATTTGGCTTTTTGATGATGGCAAAAATTGTGCCCATTACGACGTCAGTGGTTTTAAAATTCCCATTTTTTCAGTTTGATCTCATCTTTTTTGCAAACATCGAAGAAACTCCTGAAGTGAAATCTCAAAAATCGGTAAAAATTTAGGCCATTTCAGCATCTTATCGCAATTTGTCCTTTCTAATACAAACTTACCAAATTGAATGTTGAATAAATATGGATAATTTTCGTATTCTATATGTACATTTCAAGGAGTAATCTCTCATCAGTGGCATTAGAATAAAAACGTAGGAAGTCCAAGATCCGAACAAAGCAAAGGAAGTACTCAAATTCAAACAAATCGAAATGGGAAGCCAAATCCGACGGCAGGGACAATTACTTAGTAGATCACTTTCGAGGCCTTTCCGTATGTTAGTGTTTTAAAATTTTAACAAATGCAGCAAATTTCTGTAAAACATTGTCTAATGTGCAGAATTACAGTTATATTTTTTGAATTATTTTACCTACCATAGTAGTCCACAGTATAAAAGCAGTAGGTTTTAAACCATATTTGGCTAAAGAATTAATATTATCCAACAGTTTGCGTGGTTCAGTTTAGGAAGTTTAAACAAACCTTTTAACAGTTAGCTATTACATTTAAATTGATACTTGAATTTCTCTAAGCAAAGGAGAAGTTTTGATTATCAAACTGACGATACGCCACTAAATCAAAATATTTCAATTTTAAAGAAAACTCAAGAATTTACAGGGATAACTAATTTCTAATCATTTTAGTTAATGTTTAAAGAAAAAAAATATTGTTTTTGACGTCATGACGAGCTTATCAGTATTTCATAATTTGGCAAATTCTGTTACTATGTATGGACTGATGCAATTTTTGGATTTTCATCTAGTTAGCTTACCTGACCTAAAGGGCATGTGGGATTTTCTCAACACTTTGCGTCCTTCGTCGTGGTCCTCATTGTAGTCGTCATAATCTTTTCACATATCTTTTCATCAACTCCTCTGAAACCGCTGAACCAATTTAAACTAAACTTTAGTTGAATGTTCCTTGGGTGGTCCTCTTTATGAACTGTGTTCAGTTTTGCCGACCGCCATCCAATATGGCCGCCATGGCCCGACATAGTTTAAAATTGGACGTTCACATGTCCGTCAACTTCTTTAAAATTGCTAATCCAATTTTAACCAAAGTTTGGTGGAATGGTCCTTGGATGGTCCCCTTTAAAAATTATGATCGGTTTTGCTGGTCGCCATCTTATACGGCCGCCACGGCCAGACAAAGTTTAACATTTTCCTAACCTTCTTTGAGAAAACATAGCCAATTTGAACCAAAGTTTACTTAAATGTTCCTTCGGTGGTCCATCCCAAAAATAATTTTCAGTTGCTCTGAATGTCATCTAATATGGCCGCCCATAGATGGAAATTTTACATTCTCATCGACACCTCTGAAACCACTGAGACAATTTTAACTTTGTTGGAATGGTCCTTAGATAATCCCCTTTAAAAATTTTGTTCGATTTGGCCGGGCACCATGGCTCAACATAATTTAACATTGGATCCTATGGAAATTAAACATTTCCTTGAGAAAACTAAGCTAATTTGAACCAAAGTTTACTAAATTGGTCCTTCAGAGGTCCCCTTTAAAAGTTGTGTTCAGTTTTACCGAATGTAATCTAACATGGCCGCCATGGCCGAGCATAGCCTAACACTAAGTTTATGGGAATTTTACATTTCCATCAACTCCTCTGAGACCGCTTAGCCAATTTTAACAATCTTTGGTAAAATGTTCCTTGGAGGGTCCTCTTTAAAAACTGTAATCCGTTTTGGCGGCCGCCATCCAATATGAGGCATTTAAGGTTGAACGTTTATATTTTCGGCAACTACTCTGAAACCGCTGAGCCATTTTAATCAAACTTATGCATGTTTTGTGGAATGATCCTTTCTTCCTTAAATTGTGTTCAGTTTGGCCGGCCGTCATGACCAGACATAGTTTAACATTGAACCCTATGAGAATTTTAACATTTTCTATAACTTAACTGAGACAACTGAGTTGGCTTTAACTATAACTTAGTGGATTGGTCCTTTGCTGGTCCTTTTTAAAACCATGTTTAGTTTTCCGAACATAATTTAACAAAGCCACTATGACCGACCATTTTTTAACATTAAACTTATGGACATTTTACAGTTTTGTCAACTTCTCTAAAAATGCTGAGTAAATTTTATGAAAATTTCTGTAGAATCATCCCTGGATGGACCTCTTTAAATGGTTGTTTGGTTTTGCCAGTTGTCATCAAATGTGTCCTGTCTTAATTTTACATGTTTTAAAAATACCCAAAGGAGCTCTCTTCAAACTGCTGAGCACATTTTAGTCAAACGTAAGTAGAATAATCTATTTCACGTTTTTACAGTTGCTTTCTATTTTCCAGGACAGCATAAAATAAAACCACCAAGACCGGACTTATTTTAACACTGGGCCTTATCCAAATTTAAGTTTGAACTGTATTGATGCAAACAATTTTGAAAATTCGAGGCTGTTTTCAAGGCATCTTTGAGGCAGGTGAGGGAGTACAAGCTTCTAGGAGTCTCTAGTTTTATATGAACAGCAGTTTGTCTCATATAGTTACACATTCTTATAAAATATTTAATCGGGATACATTGTTGCTGGGCAAATTCTTAGAAAACCTTAATGAAACGAGTGCAAAATTTTCTAATTTCGACTATTTCGAATTCTTACGAATGACTTGAATTTAGAATTGGACACCATGTCTCCTGATGTAAGAAAGTTTAATGATGCTGTGGGACATCCTGAATTTTTTAAAATATTTTTCAATCAGTCATCATTAAGTACTAGCATACGTAATTCTAATTCAATAAATTTCCAAAATCAGAATTTCAAAATTTTATTGAGATGTTAAATGATTATAGGTTTTGAAAATATAACACACAGAATCTACCATATTCAGCTGTTTTGGCTAAATGAAAGAAGGATATCATCCCAAAATTATCCAAATATAATAGTAATACTTGTTTAATTATATATTTAATTTTGTTTCAACCTGGTTATTTTGTTTATACCAATCAATAATAAATTAATTCATATCATTTATTGAGATAAACATAGATATATTTATATTTTGTGGGCAAAACAGATTTTAACTCTCCTACTCCTTTGTTTGAATGGAATTGTTACCAAAACTATTGGTTTCTAATATACAGTTCATATTAAATGTAACAAGAAAAAAGTAAATAAAATCAATAAAACACACATCTGGATAGGGTTGACATTACTTCTTCTTTATATAGAAAAAAAACGAGACGTGGTGTGAATGCATACCCCTCTTCGAAACCCCATTTCCGTAAGACCGTGGTTATTTCTAAAATTATAATTTACCATTCTGGTTCCCCGCTTTTGGATAGTGTGGTATAAAGTTTCCATATAAATCACCGCTAACACGCGCATCATTTTCTGTCGACGACAAATAGTTTAAGCTTTCATTTTTAGTTTTTATAAATTCAAATATGGAGCATAAATACCTTAACTACTTCTGGAAGTCGTAGAAATCAAGTGCTTTAAGATAAAGTACAGGGGAAAGTCGGGTTTTTTTTCCTTGCTCATTGTTACGTCGATGTGATGGACTACCCACAAAGGGGAAGAACTCTTAAAAAATCTTATTTTTAAACCAAACCCGGACTTCCGGAAATATGTTTTCGAAAAGGACTATATGAGACCGCCGTTTAAAAGACCCATACCATGGGCCAAGTTGTAAAAGGCCCAAAAATTAAAATATGTTGACATTAAAATACAAAAATGATCGACCAATTAAGTTTACTATGTACAGCGAGAAACAATAAACATAAAAAACAACGACATCCATTGAATAACAGATCCATGGCTTGAAACAAGCGAACAAAATATACGACGGGTTTAAGATATTTTTTAGCACTCAATCCTTCCTCTAACCTTGGACAGTGGTGTCATAAATTGACTGTGTTTATTGCAATTGAAAAATGTTGGATATGTGTCAAGGAGACTGCACCCCACCCATAAAAAACAGAAGGAATTTACAAATCTCCACAAGACCCTTTAACAAAGGTGGAATATCCACTATATCCAAAGTGCGAATCGTAAACACGGCTGATTTTTGTAACACGCGAATGTAATTTTTGAAACCAGCAGAAATTCGTTTCTTACTGTAATATTTTTTCAAATGTAGCTAAAAAAAGTAAAGGGTATCATTAATTATCTGGCGCGTATTCATAAGTGTCCAAGAAACATACTTAAAGAAAGCATTGTCCTAAGAAGATATTATTTATATTCTCAACCTACACATTTGTACATATATATTCATATCTTAAAGTTATAGTTTGAGGGTTGTACCTTTGTATGAATTAGACGCATTATGTATGCATAAATACGCTCTGAAATGTTTAATCAGCTAAAATCCATTTCAATGCGACATGTGATTGCTGTTCATGCGATACGCTATTGTTGATACTGCACTACGCGATTTTTGCTTCTTCTGTACAAGTGCGATATGTTATTGATGTAACCTATATGAAAATGTCAACAAAATCAGTGAAAAAAATGATTCGATCTTCTTTTTCATTTCAATATTTCTATTTGTATATATTGTAAGTGTGTCAATTTAAAATGGCTCTATTTAATTAACAGATAATGACAGACTTCAAATGCAATCACTGTGAAATTTATAGACCAGTATTAGACGATTCAATATTCACCACAATGTTCATTGGGTAATGAACAAAATGATTACTTCTATCTGCCTCTTTGGTATCTTCGAATTCCTTTGAATGTACCAACCCAATAAACAATATAGAAATTAAAGTCAAAGTAGCAGGAAATATATAAAGGTAAGATACGGACTGGAAAATACATTTTCCCAAATTCTTTCTGTTCTACATTATTTCTGTTTAAACCTTGATGAAACTTTGGGACTACAGCCGTATAAAAGTGTATTAAAGTTGACATTCTAAAAATATAAAAAAGTAATAGATGCTTGTAGTATGTTGTCCGATTTAGACAGATTGCGATATCTTTGAATTAAATATTTTTATTTAAGATAATATCATATGCTCCAATCACATAGCTTGATCGTATTTTTATAGCAAAAATGCAAATTCAATAACAAACAATTATTGTAAATCCATTTTACCAGGATATTGGTCAGTGTATTTGAATTCTACGTACCATAGAGAATACCAATATCAAAGTTCATGTATAGTTAATATACAGAGAGAAATGGAAGAAAACCGAAGGCCCAGACGAAAGGAGAAAGTCCACAGACATGGCAATCTCGAAATGTGTCATGATTGTCAATGAGACAGCCACTTACCAAAATGACAGTAGAACTTCTGCAGGTTCTCATTACGGCCTTCAGAAATGAGTCGGAGTCCAGAATAAAACGAAAGCCCCGAATTTCAAAATGTGACATTAAAAATTCAAAATGTGCAGGAAGCAGAGACTGCTTACTCTTCCGGAGCATCTGAGTCTACCCCCAGTTTTTTTGTGGAGTCCATGTTGTTCATTTGTTTTTTAGTTTTTAGTCTTGTGTTTTTGTCGTTTTGGTCTCGTCCTCGTTGTTCTCCGGAATTTGTCAATACTTTTACATTTTCCCTTTTCCTCGAATATCCCCTTGGTATTTCTTGACATATTTTATTCATGTTTGTTTGTTTGTTTGTGTGTTTGTTTGTTTGTTTGTTTGATTGGGGTTTAACGCCACATTCAACAATATTTCAGTCATATCGCGGCCGTCAGTTTTACTGGTGGAGGAAGCCAGAGTACCCGGAGAGAACCACCGACCTTGGGCAGGTAACTGACAAACCTTAT
>JAULBM010005169.1:0-21827 GCA_032357055.1 Geukensia granosissima
CCCTTTAGCAGGGGTTCTACCTGCAGGCGGAGAAACCGAACGGCCTATTTCTATACCCCGGCCGCCCTCGGGGGGGCTTACTGTGGAATAATTCTTACTTTTGACAAAAATAAATACAAAGGAAGAAACGCACAAATAATTTTATAAAGCTCGAAAATAACACTCCACAAAAGCCTGACATAGATTATAGAGTACTTCATTTTAGATGATGGGATCTCAGGTGCTACTGATGAAGGATTACTTCTCAAAATGCGCGTAAGCATATTACAATTCACTGTTTTATTAATTATTGGTAAGCTGGTATTTCGAACGCCTTTTACTTTAATTATTGAAATACCTTAATCCTCCTTGCATGCCTTGTAGTTTTAAAACAAAATATAGATGGATCTATTTATTTCAATTTTAATTCTTTACATAGATTTAAGAAATGCAATTAATAAATCCCTAACAACCAAAATTCTGTGAAACATCAATCCACAAGTATATAAATGTCTTGGTTTCTTGGTTGTTGAAATGAGATAACGCCAACAAATGAAGTAAAGAGCAAAAATATGAAAAAAGTCTTATAGCATGCCTCAAATGTAACGTGCGGGTATAAGCCAATCCTGCAAAACCAGTGAGCTTTAGTCATGAATGAAAAAAACAACAGTTTAATATTCATATCATTAAAACTTTGCAGATTGATCTACATACAGATAAATACCAGGGAAAGTGGTATTTAAATCTTTTAACAAGAAATGCTATTCCAACGTTGTTGAAAGCTTTTGTGCAGACTTCTAGAATTGTAAATCCCAACGCACCGTTGACAGTTGTTTATTTACCTTAGTGAGATGTTTGAAATTACAGTCATTAAATAAAAATTAATATATGTTTATTAAAGAAAACACATATATCACAAACCTTTTCCCACAAATAACATACATCTTTTTTTCTAAACATTGATACTCAAATGGATTTTTTAAAACGTTTTACGTCTTCAGTTGCTATGTAGATTGAAAGATTTACAGTTTGTTAGCAGAGGTTAATCCATCACCGCATTTTTTATCTTGTAGACTTGTTTATTTTGAACTTTCGCCAACTTCTTGTTGCAACGTTGTTGGACTGCATGATATTTATCTTAAATATTTCCTCAAAAATGATTGAAATTTCTAGAATAGTTTCAGCTTTGGACTAAAAGTTACGTTTGCTCAATGATTGTGTGTGTGCTACGTAATCTGATTTTTACTCGAAATATGTTCAAGTTTTATGGGTTTTTTTCATAAAGCAAATCGAACGGATAATTAAGAACACGTTTAAAAAAAAATGCAGCACTTTTAGCAATATTTTGAAGTTGGTTTCTTTAACGCAGAGATTATATGTAGCTACAGAACTTTTTTACAAAGAAGAATTTGCCTTTGGTGCAATTTTAAATTTATATTTTAATAGAGACACATGAAAACTCTTCTTTGCCTTTGACTTCAAAACTGTTGCAAAATACTGTGTTTTCTTAACAAGTGCCTCACTTCACAGATTTTTTGGCAATGATGTTAGATAATACTATAAAAAGCAACTAAAGTTAAAGAGAAGTAGCACGTAATAAACTGTGAACTCATTTATACCCCTTAAATTTAATGAAAAATATGACACATCTATAAAATATTGCTTCATATATTTTAACTTGAAATAATAGAATCCATGTACCTTACAAACAAAATTAATATCCTATTAAACAAAAATTTATCAATTAAAAAGGTATATAATTCTAATCTATTAACACGATTAGACCCAAATACAAAACTCGTACACACAGGAACGGAAATTTAAATAGGTCGATAATTATGAAGTCAAATATGATATCACGGCAAATAACCGTACACCAAAAAACTTGAAAATACTTTAAAATAACAAAACCATAGGGGACAATTTTTGGTGTTTAGGTTTTATCATAAAAATCAAGAGTGCCAACTTGTTGATCATTATTCAAAAAGTTTCAGTTAATGAGTATTTAATCATAACTTTATTACTTTTAATCTTTTTTTCGGAAGACGACATTAATAGTAAGCTTTGACAATAAAAATTAAATGTTGATGTTTTACTTAGTTTATTATTTTTATTATTTTCAATTCTAATGTGTGTAGTCACTTGTCCGAGTTCCAAATTTGACCTCGTAATCATCAATCATTTTCTTTTTCCGTTCCCTCACTGTGATACATGTATCTTCATCAACACAGACATACTCAGATCTGTAAAATTTACAGATACTTTTATCTGTTACACTGAGTATTTAGTCTTCCCGGAAGACATGTGTTGCCTGCTTTCTATTTGCCTAGGAAGACAAGCATTAAAGACAATAATTTTGGTTAACTTCTGATGAATGGTTAAGATGGAGAAGCGGATTAGAAATCATTACACCCTTCTTTTCAGCATAATTCAAGTCATTATTGCTGTTAAAATTTAAAGCATTGAATTCCTCTGAATATAAAATAGGAGGTGCTATACTACATCATTGATAAAGTGTTTAATTTCTTCCAAGTGGTTAAGGAGGGGTAGCAGATTAGAAACGGTACCCCTCTTTTTTCATTGCATTTTATAAGTAAAAATTCAAGCAAAATTTGAAATATTGATTTTCTGGAAAAATAACATAGGAGGTGCAAAACTCACTCTATTGATAAGGATTCTATTATAATTTGGTTCATTTTTGTTGAATGGTTTAGAAGGCGTAGGGGATTAGAAATTGTTCCCTCCACTTTTCAGCATACTGCATTTCAATTTTGCACATAAAATTTACGGCACTGAATTACTGGGAAAATAAAATAGGAAGTGTATTACTACATTCATTGATAAAGAATCTGTGAAAGTTTGATTAATTTCTATTGAGTGGTAAGGAGAAGTAGCAGATTAGAAATGCATTTTTTCAATGCATTTTAACAGTAAAAAAATCCAGCAAAATTTAAAATATTAAATTTTATAGAAAAATAAAATAGGAGGTGCAACACTACACCTCATAGTAAAGAATGTGTGCAAGTTTGGTAAAAAATGGTTCAGTGGTGTAAGAGTAGTATGGGATTATAAAGTGTGACGCTGGGAACGATGTTCGATGATGCGCACGCAAGACGACAGAGTGATCCCTATATGTCGACCTGCTAGAAGCAGGCGACACAATAATTACACCAATATAAATATTGAGCATACAACAAATCTTGACATAATTCACAAATCAACTAACACAAAAAATATATTTCAAAATTATTAAAGTACATGTAAAATGTGTTGCCAACCTTTTTTCAGCATATACATGTATCATATGGCACCCATCTGGTTATATTATTGTACACATCATAACTCGAATTGAACAATTCTTATAATACAAAACAAACTTAAAGGCGAAGAAAGAAATTTATGAGACAGTACATATCCACATTGTAATAGCATCCTTAAGCGAATTCAATATTCTCATCATAAAAAAACAAACAAATAGTCAAAAATAGGACAGCACAAATGCACATTTAAAAAAAAAACATGAGAAAAACACAACAGCAAAAATCATATCTAATAAATCATGGCAGAAATATAATAATACAACAATAATGTGATCAATACACGAATAGAATAAATACTCCTGCTTTAGTTTTCTGTGTAGTGTTGTGTGTTTGTCTTTCGTTTCATTTTGTTGGCCATGGTCTTGTCTGTCTTCCGACTTATGATTTCTGTCTCCCCCTTTGGTATCTTCGAATTCCTTTTACGATATTCTTCTAGACAAACAATAGATAAAAATACAAAGTGTTTTTTCAAAATAACACAACAACTGAAAGAACATTTAAAAAGTCATTAGTTACGAAATTTGTTTAATTTGACAAACTTATGGCCAAGAAATAGTATAGCAATGTTACAAAATAGATAAGACAAAGGCAGCTGTATATGCAGATATAAAAAACTCAAGATATATAAATAAATATTATTGCATAGCAACGTTATATTCCATGTGAAACGTAACCACAAGTTAGCGTGCAATATTCCACGATATTGCACTCAGTGCAATATTGCTCTGAAAAAGTGACGTCATTGGTGTTTAAAATTGATGTTGTAAGCATTGTAACGGTTTTGCCATACAATAAAAGGGTTATTGTACGAATATTGATAAATAATATCCCTAATAAAATATTATTTGCACTCGTACGCTCGTGCAATGTAATACTCTACTCGGGACAATATTCACTAATATTCGTGCAATAACCCTATTATATTACCACTTTACTAAAGTTTTATGCGTAGTGGGTACTTAAAAAAATGTATTTCTTTGTTAAATACTGATTCAAAATGAAAACATAGGCAAGAAAGACTTCCAATGATCATTTCAAAATTTAAAATAACATGCTTAATTATTCAATTTTACATTTAATTAGTGTCAACATTTACAGAAATAAACAGCCTCGTTTCCAATCGTTTTAAACATATATGTGATTGCACTGCGACTATCAACCAGTTAGTTAATATGACTGTACTCTCTAAGGTCTGACTTTAACTTCTCTGCTATAACGTTTACCGTCATGTGACCTAAAATATTAGAAAATGTTTCACTAAGTGATGTTTCATACTATAACACTATATTTTTCAACAGCTAAATGGTTTGTTACATAGAAGTTTTATTTGTTTTTTACTTTTTTTGTTTTAGTTTGTTACATTAAAATACATGTCAGATTCAACCAGGTTCATGATTTGCTGTTTTGAATAGTGTTTGTCTGTTCAATAGAAGCTTTTATGATGAATGGAAAGTGTATCTTTGTATCGTAATTTTAAAGTCAGGATTACTACCATATATGGAATAAAGTCATGCAAGGTCAAATGACCCTAAAACTCTTCATATTTGTCTGGTTAAAAATCTGAGTATGGAAATTAAAGATATTGCAAGTTTGAATATTATCCCAAAGTTGAGATCATCAATTTTCTATGCTCCGATTTTTTCCCGAAACAAATTGAACTTTTCATACCTAAAACAATATAATCCCTTGATATTAATTACATGGGGTACTGCAGAAAAAAGACAGAAAACAAGTCTAAATATTTAATTTCAGCTTCTATTGCAACGATGTTACTTTTCACCGAACAATGTCCGAATCGATGATTACCTTTACATCATCGACCAACATGAGCAAGAAATTCATGACACAACAGACACTCATACGTCTGCCCCATACCTTGACCTCCATTTAGAAATAAACAGATTGGGGAGCTTACAAACAAAATATTTTAAATACGTGATGAAAACTTTCAATAGTAGTCAATTTTCCACTCATTCGAAGTAACATTCAAGATGCTAAGCATATGGTGTATACATTCCACAGCTTATATATAGAATCTTACATTGTAAGCCTTTGATTAACATATTTCTACAGTCCCGATAGTTTAACCATGAAATTTTGAGGTTTACCGAGAAATTTTAAAGTTTAACTATCGAAGCTGTAGAAACATGATAACCAACGGCTTTTAATGAAAGATTTTGTTTCTCTAATTTTTAAAGCATCAAAATATGGTTAAAAACTATCATATATATAGGCAGGATCGTGCACTATCTTTTATCATAACCTTGTTACAAGGGAAGTAACTCGTGTACAAAACAAACAAACATGCCACTTATTTTTACGGCATTTTCATATGTATTTGCCAAAAATACAGTAATTCCTATCTAACTGATAGAGTCTTTGGAAAGCTGAGTCATCCAGGGTAAGAAATAAGATCGTGACAAGTCTTTGAATCGTGAAGCGAAGCACGCGGGGTCTGAAAATCAGCCGATCAGCTGCCGAGAATAACAAAACTCTAGAGGTTAGAAAAAACATTTCCAACACCGGTCGAGAAGTGTGGAAATTACAAAAGAATTAGAGATTTTCTCGATTGATCTCAGTTGTTCGATACACTGCTCAAAGCGGGATACGTTTTGATTCATGATTAAAGTGTTCACTTCTGCAATTTTAAGGTCAGCACCACAATATTGATGATCTGTAATAGAATTTCCATAAACAGACGGGTCTTTTCCAACACAGTGGCAAAGCAATATTTCTTTGCCAAAAGATGTAATCCTGATCTTGACATTTAGTTCTGTGTTTTCTGTGTTTTGTGTTGTGAACTGATGTTTGTCTTACATATCATTGTGTTGGAAATTGTCTTCTCCATCTTCTGACTTAACATCGGCCTGTCACTTTGATATCTTAGACTTTTTTCTAATGCATCAACATTTAAGGCTTCCTCAAAAACCCGGTAGGACTAATACATTACTAGATTGGAAAATGGGTAATGTGGCGGGTGCGTGTAAAAAGAAAGGAATGCACTACCTCAAAGTTTATTGTAAGTCTGCATTGTTCATAGACATACTTTCTTTTTTATATCTGTGTGTGAAGTTATCGTGTTAAGTTATGTTCTTAATATGTAATTTGTGAGTCCATTGTAGAATACTCATGTGAGAGATTAACATTTAATAGTCCAAAGAGACCAGACAAATTCGAAACAAACTAAAAGATAAATGAAAACAAAAGAAGAACCAGGAAGACCCTTACATAACATGACCGGGACCAGCTTCTCCGGGTTATCAACAAGATGAAAGAGAAATGGCTATTGGCTATATAAATATGATGAAAACTGTCATACATTTTACTTTCTGTTCATTGGCAGAAACATTCAAGATGTACATTGTTGATAATATTTAGATGGGGCGTACACACATTTTTGGAGCTTTTAATAAGACGTAGTTTTCCACACTTGTAGAGGGTCTATAGATTTGTAAATGCCATCTGTTTTCTTGTGGTTGGAGTGTAGTTTCTCTGATATTTTACCATATAGTTTCAGTTTCATATTAATAATTTCTTTTCTTTTTGATATTTAAAACTGGTTTAAAACTCATACGTTATTGTCCCTCCAGATTTTTACAATATGAACTACTTAAACAAATTATTACAATGGCAATCATACTGTCATAAAAGATAAGATACTTATAGTTTTCGGATTCTTAGTGCATTAGCGGACATTTTGACAGTTATGACTTCTTAATTATGTATAATTTTATCATATTCTTATACCGTTAAAATCAAGGTGATATTAAATATCAGATTTTGTATGTAAAGTGTGCATTATAATCGCAATTTTGACTTTAAAAGGATTTATCTACACACGATAATACTAAACAACAGGGGGAAACGTGACTAATTCTTTTTCGACATAGAATTAAATTTTTAATGTGATATTTTTATTCTAGTTCTCGATAAAATAACATTAATTTGTGTTTTTGATATAAAGTACCCGCATACCATCATGGACGAATTACCCTATTCAATAAATTGGGCTATGTTGCTAACTCCTGTAAAAACTATCTTTACCTGTTAACAGAGTGCTTGTTTACTTGTCTGTTTAAGACATGGTCCATTGACTTTCGCAGAATATGGTTGGGCGGCTGAGGAATGGGGCTGTTAACTTTGTCTCGAGCAGATTATTTTCAAAGCCAATTAACTCCAGGAAATTTTGTTCCCAAAAAAACTAGAAAGTGGCAAATGTTGCGCCACATTTATTTCAATGTTGAACTTTGCAATGAGAGAAAGCGAAAGAAAACCTAAGTGCCAGACAAAATGAGAAAGTCGACAGATAAGGTAATCTCAGGACACGAACAAGACGGAACACAACACATATATCTATAAAACTAAATCAAAAATACAACTATGAACAATGTGGACTCATCAAAAAAACCGGAGGTGAAAATTGGGTCAGGATTTTAAAAAAAAAATTCCAGATTCCCTGACAATATTAGTTGGTCATGCCTAACAGTTGTAAAAAGTGTTGCTTACCGAGTTCGGAGCACTATTGGTTCTGTTATTGTCTCTCTTCCCTTCAATCTGTTCCAAACTTGTTCATCTTTTCTATCGAGTCTGTATTCCACTGGCATTCCAGGAAATTCAGAACTTACAAGAAGTTTGCCTTCTTTAATTCTATATATCAAATAAATATACTTAAGTATTGATATATTCCCTTTACTATACCATAAAATACATAGTATGGCAAGACAAGAGGTATGAGTGGTCATTGAAAGTCACTGTTTGCAATTTCATATGGGTATTATGTTTTCCAGTTAATAATCCAAGCTGTGGGCTACTGTCTCTAAATCGTTTTATCTTAGTAAAAATAGTAAAAATATACTCAAGGCTACCTGAAAACCAAATACGATATTTAATTATTTCGTATTACACTTGTGAAATAGGTCCTAATATCACTCATGACTTTTATATTATCCCAGGCGTTTAGTTCAAGAAAGGTGTTATCTTAAAAGGAATTCGAAGATACCAAATGTGCTTATTTCGAGAGTTCTGGGCAATAATTATCTATATATATTATGTGACGCTCTCAGAATAGCACAAATATAATCCTGGAACTACAATACAGGCTCAGTAATTATTGCCTTCACCTGAACGACAAAGGAAATTTTAGCTATTTAAATGCAGACACATCGTAGTTGATTCCAATGCATAAGTGTTTGACATTTCTGATGTTAAAATACAAGTGTATCAATGTTGCGTATAGATGTGGTGAACTCGTCTGTGCTGTGAACTTATTATAACTGTAACCTCTCATCAGCAGCATTTGAATAAAAACAAAGGAGATCCGATATCCAAACAGAGAAAAAATAATCAAACCAAAATATAAAGTCGAAATATGAAGCATAAAATAGTGGATGGAAGTTCTGTTATGTGCAATATATTTTGAAGCCTATCTGGAATTTCAGGGGTTTAAAATTTGAAAGAGGAAGCGAAAGAAAACTGAAAGGTCATGCAAATGGGGAAGGTCGACAGAAGTAATATTCTCGGGAACACGAACAAGACGGACCATGACATAACACATAACACTAAAAACACAAAACTATATATTATAAAATGACCATTCAGACATGTCAGACAGGTCTGACAACTAAACACAATATTTTATAAAATAACTATGTCAGACAGGTCTGACAACTGGGCTGTTAATAACGGTCGAAGACCTTTGGCCAACTAGCAATATCATCATTTTAAAATACATGTTAATGTTACGTAAAATAGTGAATTATTCTATGCTGTGTCGTTTAAGAAGTGATTTCTCATCAGATGTGAAAACTTTAGAAGGAATAAAATAATTTCTTTTGTGAGGATATAAATTTATTAAATCAATTAATCAATTTTTAAATAATTTGTAGATTTTCATCCCCGCCCGCCCCTCGAAAATCCCCCCGCCCCAAATCTTTTTAATTTTCAAAATTACGATTTCCGGATTTTCTTTGTGTCTGCGTCCGGTAATAATTTCATTTTAACGTAACCATATTGCTTCCGCAAAAATATTAAGGAAAGATGGCTTAACATACTTCAAGTGTCAGTTTTGCTTGCGTTTGGTATCGTTGCTCAACAAAATAAAAAAAACATAAAAAATAAAAAATAAAATCCTTCCAACCGCCAAACTAAATTTGCTGTTGAAGGATGAAAGTCTGGTTATTAAATTTAGTTGGCCTTATATAATGGTTTCTAAAACATCCACTAAAATAAACGATTTCAGTAACCACCAATCATTTAAAATATATTGCTTTACTTACATTGCACCGGGAGGGGAGAGTCTGTATTTAACATCAAGTTTTTCTAATTTTGGAAATTCTCTGTAGCCAAGCGTATTTACAAACTCTATCCAATCACGTTCCATTTCACTCTGACTTCCAGATGTTTCCCAAGGTGGCTGATACCAGGCTCTTTCAGCAAGAGCTTGCAACCTGGGAAATGTCATGTAATCGAACTGTTCTGTTGTTCTTATAAGCTCTGTCCAAAGCTGTGCTTGGATTCCTGCGTTTATAATTCATTCCATACTTGTAGTTGTTTAAACATAAGGTTTTTTGAAGGGCATGATATCTTTATAGAAGACAAAGATTTACCATTTATTTGTTTTACTATATTTTACTTTTGCCAAAAAAACTGTTCCTGAGGAAAAGACAAAATTACATTGTATATTTGTAATAGTGTTGATTTATGAATATCAGATATAAAAAGAGGAGATGTGGTATGATTGTTCTTGACACAGCCTTTCACCAAATAAGTTAAAATTTTATTTCTACAGGTCACAGTGCGGCCTTCAACAGTAAACCGGGATCCATACCATGAAGGAAGGTGAACCTATTCATCAAATATAACAATCTAACTGACAAAACCAAAAAGAATAACAATAGACAACAACAACTGGACTATAGATAAATGCCAATGCTGAAAAGATAATTATATAAGAATTGTTGTCACTATTATATTATACCTACCACACTGACTGTCACTGGCTGACTCAGTATGACAGTTGAATACTTCGCGTATTCAGGACTTGTCCGAGACCCTTAAGGAAAACTGTCTGGCTTATCAGGGGGTAATGGTCTTATCACAGTTCACAAACAATATTTCTTGCCAATCACAGATCACGAAAAAAATGAATTTTGTCAATCACAGTTTACGAATAATTAGACAAAATGTCTTATAAAAACACAGAAAAGGGTCAATAGAAACAACAAATTATATTCACTGACTACACTTACCGTTTGGTGCACTGCATAGATAGAAGAAGAATTGAAATCAGTGAATCAAATGTTTATTATATATAGAAACGGAGGAAAACTTGATCCAGATTGTTCACAAAAAGACATGGCTTTAATCACAATGTACGAATTATTCCTTTGGCTGAGAACGATTCACTGATGTTAATCCCATCATAATTCACGGCAACTTAACTTTTTTGAAAACGAATCACGTAAAATTGAAAGCCACGATTACGCAGAACGAAATTAACCCATCAGTCCTCGCGCTTACGTATGAAAACGTTGGAATGGTTAAGCTTAATGCTGCGTCAAAAAAAGAAACACAATGACTAACGTAAACTAGATTATAAAGTTCTACTGGATTAACAGTGTAACCATGAATTTTCTGTTATCATACATACGTACAAATAATTGTTGTTCAAGGAAATAAATTGTATTATAATATGGCTGTTATTAAGTGTTGCAGCTGCCAGCAATTGAGAGGTTTACTGAGGTGATTAAATGAGTTTTCTTTCTAGTATGTTTTCATGAAAGAGTCTTATGTAATGACTTTAACGTTTATGCAAGACTGGCAATTCTCTTTTTTCCTATAAATAAAATGCATAAAATAATAGCTTGTTGAGGCTGTACCAACATTAACTAAACTTTTTTTAGCTTTCCTGAGTTCTACTAGTACACTTTGTTAAAGCAACACTGTTAAAAATATATATCACATGATTAAAAAATATTTTAAAAATAAATACATCTTGAATTTGTTCTGTATGATACTGTTTGCACACATTTTAAAGGCCTTACCAATAATATTTTCAGGCTTGAGTAGGGGTCCATATCCTTCCTTGCCTTTCAGTGGATTAAACTTGAAGACGTCTTTAGTATGAATATACCGTGTAGCCCAGTAAAGACCACGTTCCTCTGGATCAGGTTCGTATGGATGATCAAAATAAAGGAAAGCACCACGACAATTGATAACCTAACAAAAAATTCGTACGTTCCATCAGAACCTGGTGTCTCGTCTGCTCTAAGTATTGCCAGTATTTGAAGTATTCTTTTTTATTTTTTTAATTCCGAAATTTAAGACTGTATGATATAAATATGCTCAAGGGAAGCTCCCTGGTAAGGTTCATAAATATCCATTAAGATTTGACAAAGCTATTGAAATTATAGGTGCAATTATAGGTCAAAATATGTAAAAATTTGGGCAAAAATTTTAAAATTCTATTACAAAGGATATATTATCTATGGAGAGAAGTACTTGTGCAACCTTCCTCAGTCTCTTATAGTATTTGATAAGCTTTACCAGCTTGAAAAAACTTTAACTTGACCTTGAATCAATGAAAAAAGTCCAATTACCTGCCAGAATACAAATAAATTAAAATTTATTTTTTTTTAAATTTAACTCTGGATGAAATATTTTGAACATAAAAAGGCTGCTGAGGAAGTTTCACTAATATCTACAAAGATTTGACAAGACTATGTGAGTTTGAAAAAGTGTGGACGCCGACGACGACGACGAAATTTGAACTGCTATGTCTCGCCTTCAGCGACTTTCGTCGCAGGCGAGTAAAAAACCAAATGTTACAATACATTCTTATATTCGACGCAAGTTTTAATTATTTATATTTTGATGTAGTTTTCACAGGTTTCAACTACCGTTCAACAGACTGGATTGAGGATGGAATCCAATGCAATTGTATCTGTGTTTTTAATACAGCATGTAACAGTCAAAACAAAGTACACTACAAGACGTTTTGAAAATATTTAACTTTATTATTTAGAATTTTTAGTGCCTGTAAGCACATTTTGGCCATTGTTGACAGACAAACAGAGGGCTGGTTCCTATACCGACGAACTTTGTTTGATATAATAAATCACTATACATGTTAATGACAGCAAATGCAAAGAAATGAAATTCGAAGGTTGAAACAATCTTGAGTATTTGGATATGGTATTTCAGTATGTCTTGCGATAGATGAATGCATTTCATTTCGAATAATTGCAAAGCACTTATAAGGCTTGTGATACCTGCATCAACTGACGGTTAAACAGTACTATCTCAGCACTGCTTTCTATAAATTAAAATCATGAACTTACCTTGTATCCTTCATTAGCTACTCTGAACAAAGCCTGATTGTGTTCTGTCCATACAAATGCATAAATGTCTCTAAAATAAATTAAAAAAATCGTTGTTAAATAATATGTTTAATTGTCTGCTTTAAACGGTTCAACTGTCTACAATATGTGCAATGGCCTCGTTGTCAATAAACATCTGAATTTAAGAAGTTTTGTATCTTTTTCCTGAACTCAAAAAATCACCAAACAAGTGAGATGAGGCGGATTGCATTTAAAGAAATACAAATTTACCAAAGTCAAATTAATATTGCGAATTTTGATATGCTATAAATATATTTTAAAGAGTAACCTCTCATCAGAAGCGTAAAAAGAAAAATATAGGAGATCCGATTTCCAAACACAGTAAAATGTCCTCAAATGACAAAGTGGAAATAGGAAGGCAAATTCTGCAGTAAGGTCAACTACTTGGTGAAATACTTTTCGAAGTCTTTCCGTATTTCCAGAGCTTTAGAAATAAAACAAATGCAGTAAATTTCTGTTTAACATTATTGGATAAATTTCATGTCAGAAAGGTCTGTTACTGGGATGGTAAAAACCCTCTGGGACAGACCTCTTGTCCGCCAGCAGAGGTACTCGGAGAAAAAATCTTAATTTGAACCTGAAGAAGTGTTAGGATCCTATCAAATAAACTTTCATTCGTATCGTTTTGTTTTTGTAGTAAGCAATGTTTACATTCTAAGCATTCTGATTGGTGGAAAAGCAGTCAAATATCTATAAGCGAAAAAAAAATTAAAGCATCACGTCCTTCTATGGGAACAACGTTGACAACGATATAAGAAGACGAATGCGTTGGAATATATCAGGACAATTGTTTTTATTTTTTAAAACACGGGACTCCAATAAGGTACCCCCTACACGTCACAAGGTTGCATTAAAATGACCCCAGGTCACGTCAGACAGGTCAGCAAAGGTTGGAACTTGTTTATCTAATATTTTTTAAGTCACAGTTGGGTCTCTTTAATCCAGACAATAGGTCGCAAGATCATCTCAAAAACCCCTTAACGTCGAAAGGTCGCATTTTGACGTCCTAGAGTAATACACATGGTGTCGTCTTAGAACAGTTCATTAATAGTATTCTAAATAAACGAGAGACTACAGGGCATTCTTACCAAAGAGGACTGTTTCTTACCATCAAACCATTTTCATTTGACCAACAAATACAGCTACAATGCCCATGCTCTTATAATTTTCTTGCTCAGGATGGCGGTCTTTTTAATAGAGCTGTACTGACCATGCTTTTTCAATATTGGTTTAACATTTTAAAGACCATATGTCGCAGGTGTAATGTGAATAGGGCAACCCACAACGCATTAAGTCTGTTGTAACGCAGAATAAATCTGTAATATGTTATTTTCTTATGTTCACCTTCTGTTGTTCTCAGGTGGTTGTGGAATAGTGAATAGTTCAATTTGCTATTGTGTTCAGTGTTTTGATGATAATCTTGTTTTCCCAATAATTAATGTAAAAAATGAGAGGTTCGCTTAAGGTTATCGTATTTACCTTTTTGTACTATTTAAGCTCTGAATGGAGTATGGCTGCTTATTGTGCAGTAATCCATCTTCCCAGGCAGCATATGATAAATCTGTAAACTTAGGATTCCCAACAATACGTTGTATAAAGTAATGATTTATATCCGACCTGTTTGACGAGCACTTCATATCTTGCAATGCCCTCTTTGGAACCTCATCTCCACCATAGTGAAACAAGGTCAAAGGTTGTATCTCTTTGTGAGCGTCAACTAACGTTTGTACCACTTTCTCCACAAATCTGTATAATCCTTCGCGGCATGGATTGGCACAATTATCATTGTAACCTTGGGCTGTTCGATAATTATTGCCGTCAGCTTTGTCTATCATTTGATAACGATCACGCTCATCTGGGTGATTGATTTTTCTGAGTTCAATGGATTTCAATGCAGCGCGCATGTGACCTGGCATGTCAATTTCAGGTATGATTTGAATATGTCGCAATTTTGCATATTGAAGTATTTCCTTATAATCTTTGATAGAATAATAACCCGTACCCAGTTGATGCATCCAAGGTCCAGACCCTAAAGAAGGCAACAAGCACATTTTCTCTGTTTCATCATGACATCTTCTGGATCCTAACTGCAAAATAACAGAAGCAATTATTTATGATATAAAGATTCCGTGAATTCTAAAAATTATTGAAAACATTCAACAAGATGTTAAGTTGTTACTAAAAGAAACTTTAAATTTTGATAATGAAAATAATATTTTTATGACATGTAAACATCGTATTTATTAATCACCCATCATCAGCGACAGTAATTACTGTACAAATACAACAAAAATATAGGAACAAAAAACTATGAAACTGAGAAGCAAAAACGAAGATTAAACCTTGAACTTCGAAAAAATGACACTAACAAATCTGGATAATCACTCAAGAGGAATTCATTATAGATTAATATATGTAACTTTCCACAATAATACAGACATCAGCCCGAGACACAAACCGTAAGATGATACAAGGGTTGATATGGAAAGCGACGTGGAATGATCTTTTTATAACATATTTTTCACTCGTTTGTTTTTATTAGAGTAAAATTTTTGTGAATTTTGTCCATTAATTTAAAGACACTGACTATATTAAAGGATAGCCTAGCTGATAATAAGACAAAAACTGAAAAAAATCGTGACGTCATAATGCTCTCTGACAGCACGTAAGTGCTAATATGGATTTATATCAGAAAATTCTTATTAGCCCGATATCGGATTTACAGGAAAAAAAAATCCATGTGAGCTCTCGATACGAGAGGGCATAACAATTTTAGCGCAATTTGGTCCATATAAGACATGCAGAAAACATAAACTTATCACTATTAAATATGTTTAAGGCCAAATAAATTAAAATTTTAGACCCTTATCCACTTGTTATATTGAGTTGTTTTGAAAGTAATGGGGATAAACGGGAGATTTTTTATATTTATATTATTTTATTGATTTTCAATAAAAATCACATTGAGCACCATCACTTAAATATATTTCAATTATTAATTGCTTTATATTTTTTGTAGATATCGCAAAAGAAAAACTACGAATTCAAAGAAATTAAAACCACATATTTCACTGAAATAATTTCAATAGATATATCGCACTTTTATCATCAAAAAGTTAATATAACCACTGAGATGCGTTAATTACATTATCAAATGATAAACGATTAAAACGTCAAGTTGATTTTCACAGACTTATTTCCCTTAGGTATTAGGTTCCCCCTTAATAGGTAGGGGTCACAAACCATTTTATGATATTTTTTATATCATATTGGAATGCTTGGATTTATAAGGGTTGGGTCTAGCGTGTGTCCGGAAGGAAACAATAATATTTAATTGCGCGATTTTTAAGTTTCTAGGAGAAAAAGGCCAAAACAACTTGTTGCCCTCCAACAACAAATCCCCAGAGACGGTGTTTAAGTGATAGATTTTAAAAACTTTTCCGCTTGTATTACAAAAATAAGTTAACCTCTACTCGGATTGACGATGGATTACCCTTCATGAGCACTTGATCCCACTCCTGTTTTGTAAAGAAGTTCATGGATTCCAAGCTTTTGTTACTTTCATTTACGTTTTACCTTTTAGTTTGTTTCAAATTTGTCTTGTCTTTTTAGACTAGGCACTATTGATCTCTCATATGGGTATTCTACACTAGACTTGCTTACCATCGTCAGTTCTGGAATGTCTGGTATTTCGATTCGCCATCCATCGTCGTCGGTCAGATGAAGATGTAGCTTATTTAATTTATACATCGCCATCATATCTAACAACTTAAATATTGTCTCTTTTTCATGAAAGTTCCGAGAAATATCCACCATGTATCCGCGGTACTTAAATCTAGGTCTGTCTTTGACTAAAATACTAGGGACAGTTCTATAGTCTGTTTCTGGTATTTCTTCAGCTACGTTCAATAATGATTGTATTGCATTGAAGACACCATGTCCAGTCGTAGCTTTAATATCCACTTTAGGAGGTTTAGCGCTGATTCTTATCTCATATGCTTCTTCACTGACGTCATCGGTCTTCTTAGAAAATACGATGTAACCGTATGTTATTTTTATATATTTGTCAGATGGGACATCAGAAACAATTTTCATACCAAGTTTATCTGAAATATACAGTTGAACTAATGTAAAACTTTAGACAAAAAGACAATAAAGGAAGGATTCACACAAAACTACAATGTATATGAAAAACGCAATTGTTCAACTTTCCAATTGTCAACTTTCCGTTCACTGGCACTGACATTCCAGCTGCCCTACATATGGCGTAAACATCTCCCAGCTCATATGTATTCAGGAGCATGTGTTCAATACAGCGATTTTCTAGAGTGGGGTCGTTGACATATGCACAAACTGTTTAGAAAGGAATATGTAGCTTTTCGGTTAAAGTCATCATTGCAGACATCTGACGGTCGACACAACAAACTTGGTGGCCGATATGAATACCCGATTCAAAGATGAAGACGGATCTTTTCCTGCAAAGACGTAGATTACACCAAAAACAGCTGTTCTCTGTTCTGCTAGGAGGTTGCAACTTCATAAAACATTCAACTTTACCCCGAAATGACTAATACCGGAATGGAAAATAAACAACACGATGGTGTCTTTAAAGAGGCAAGAACTGCTCTTCATTCCGGACCGTGTCTGCCAACTTTTCCCCTTCCCTCTTGTCTGACCCTTCGGTTTTTTTCGCTGCCCAGTTTTAGTTGCGACTGGCTCAGAAGTTTAAAAATAGAGGATTTACAAGTCAATTTCTCATAGTTTCCTGTTAAACTAGGTTCGACTGTGGTGGTCATCTCGATGCAGGACGCAACTTTGGTAGAATGCATCTAGAGACCATTTCACCAAAGTCTAGTTGCAATTCGGTCATTAGTTTCGGATAAGAAGATTTTTGAATTATAAATCGTCTGGATGGCGGGCGGGGAGTTCCAACAAAACCTTTGATAAAATGCCTGGGTGGCGGGCGGGCGGGCGATGAGGTCCAACAAAACTTTTAGTAGAGGACAACCTAAAGACTATTTCACCAAATGTTGTTCAAATTGGCCGAGTGAATTCGAAGAAGAAGATTTTTTTGTAATTGTTGACGACAAGCGGTGGCAAAAGTTGACGTAGCTTTTAAGTCCAGGAGACCTAAAAAGAACCTTATCTTACAAAAATTTCTGCGACAATCTAAATTCTAAATAAAAATAACAAAGAAGGCTTCATTCCTGTGTTCCACATGGTAAATGTCCTTTCTGCTGGATTGGGCTGCCTATTACAAATTATGTGGATGCGAAAACTTCATTTTACAATGTTTAGATATGGGCTTTCCTATGGATTAGTTTTAATGCTACTGATTTGAAGTTACTCCTTGAAATGCGCATATGGCATATCGAATTCACCAGTGTTTTTTTAAGAAAAAAGACTGCTCGACTCGTAGTCAGAATCTTGTGTCCTTGTACGGGACATGTGGTCCTGTGAATGACTGATTTGTGAACTAGTATGTCAATATTACGTGTGTCAGTCTGGTACAAAAATGGCTATTAACAATCAGTCACCCAATAAATATATTGACGTCAATCAATATAAGTTAACAAGTTCATTCATGTCATACACCCGCTGATTACCTGCTAAGTAACTGGTTTCAGACGAAAATTCTTGTGAATTCAGTACAACCCACTTTGAGGGATCAATCATGACTGGATCATTCGAGAGTAACAATATTTCTTCCGGAGTAGGTATGATAAGTTTTCCCACCTTTTTCAAATCTACAGTGTCTTTGCTCTTAAAATACCTATCAGTTGCATTATAAGGATTATGCTCATCTTGCTCACTTCTCTTCCACTGCTCAGGATGATCAAAGGTACTGACAAAGCGCAGACTTTCTCCTTCCGTGCTTAAAATAGTTCTTGGCTTAGTTCCTGGTGCTACCACGTACCAATTTGGAAAGCAATCTGTCTTAGACAACTGAAAATGACTTGAGGTAATAGGGAGATTTAGTTGCTGATTAGGACGAAGTGGTTCGAAAAGTTTCTCGTCCGGAAATATGCAATATAATAGACCGGAGAGGTGTGTAATGCGCATGCCAGTTGGCTCAATCGATACGTTATGTCTATGACGATCGTCGACTTCTTCCATAACTGGTTCCAGTATTCTTATATGGTGAAAACATATTTTCCAGTTGGTGCCTGATATAGTTTGTCTCCCAGTATTTGTCAGGCTGACAATATGTTTTGCGTAAGTATGGTGATTCTTTTCTACAATCCATTTCACATCTAAGTTTTTGGCGATATAGTCCACTTGTTCCTGGCCTTTCTGAACATCTAAAATATAAAGAAAATATTTCCATCAATTTTCAGGTAATGTAAGTCTCTTTTATCACGTCAACACTTGTTTTGATCGCATTAAATCAACTGTTGAAAAACTCTTACCAAAGGGATGCGTTAGAAATGACAGAAAATTATTTAACAAGTATTTACGTCAGAAAGTGGAAAGTTCCTGTTAGGGCACTGGTTGTGTGATTGTTTATTGCTTGCTAAATATCCAATGACAGATACACGTATATATCATTGATATTGAAGACGAGAACTAATTCTACAATATTTCAAGGGCTTGAATTGGATACAGAGAGCAAGTGTTTTTTTTCTGTCACGGGAAAATGTTTTCGGGTAAGATAGATATAGAGACGGACTAGTTAGCATTTTGAAGCACTCAAGGATTTTTATCGAAATCTACTTACATGGTATATTATTTTCAGGGATTGCGGAATTCTCTGAACATGTCATTTGCTTTGGTCCTCGGCCAGGGTGTCCGTATTACAACCGAGCAACCCTACTTGCCATTCCCCTTTTACCTTTTCACATTCATAAAATTACATCAATGCAATTGAGTTACACTCTTGCAGTATTTATCAAACTAGATCAAGTACATTTTACCGAGTTTTTTAAAAATTCTATTAAAAGTGAGTTCGTGGTTGATATATCTACCATATTTGCATTCATAATACTAGTCCAGCAATGTATATAAATTAAGAATGAGTTTCAAGTAAGTCATAATTGGTCCGTCTCCATTATGCTATATAAACTACATACCTTTGTCAAACATGTACTCGAATACATCCACCACTTCACTGTAAAAGTGAAAAAAATTAAAGAGAAGTATACAATTTATAACGGGCAATAGGTAAACCATGTATTTTTTTTAAAATTATTATTGCAAAATTTATACGTCGTACGGCCCTTCTACCTCACCTAAATCCACCACGGTATTATTTCAACTCCATAATTTATAACTTCTTCTATTGGAGTTGTGCCTCCAGGTTTTATCTACCCAGCATTCACGATATAATGATTTCTAATTGTTTTCAGATAATTCAATAAAAACCGAAAAGAATCAATAAAGAAACAAACACAACAAAAACTTAAACAAAAGCAAAAATAAAACAAAAATAAAGTTCTAAGAAAGAAAACCCAACCACCAAAAGAAGGGTCTGATAAATAAACAACAGGTACTTTTAGACAGGATACCCTATGGTGCCCCCTCCCCTTTAAAAAATTGGATATGATTGAAACAAAGGAATAAATTAATTAAAAAAAATCGAATGTTTTTGTCATTAAGGGTCCTATGGGGCACCATAGAGTATCCTGTCCACCAGCACATGAAATAAACACGAAAATATATAAAAATGTAAAATGAGCAACGTCTTACTATTCGTGTTCTAGTGTTGAATGATTTTAAAATGTAAAATAAGGAAACAACAATGATGAAGAAGGAAAAATCTTTTTATATGATAGCAAACAAGAGCTGTCATAGTAAGGGTAACTTACCTTTGTATTTTTATAAACTTTTGTTTATACCTTAGGCTTCTCCAAATTAATTAATTGTCTTTTGGATTCGCTCGCTTATCATAATATGGGTACAAAATTATAGGAAAACTTTACTCGCTCCACCTTGTTTCATTTTTTAGAAATTTGCATCATCATTTCTAAATATAAAAAAATAAAATTTGCTCGCTTGCACCTAAAAAATACAAAAAGAAAGGACAAAACTGTTGTGTTCGCATCAATTTTTGAGGTTGCGCTCCAATATTTTGCCATTGAAAGAAAAAAAATAAATTAAAAATTTCGCTCGCTCGCCCCTTTTTTATCACTGAAAATAAAAAAACTGGAAATAAATTTGGAGTGGCCTTAGTGGTACAATTATTTTAAACTGAAATTTAAATAATTCTGGTTATGTTGTCTGCAGAATCAAAACTTGAATCATAAAACGTTTATCGATAAATGAGAAACCAGAGGCTCCAAGGAGAATATATTAGATCACCTTGTATACAGTTGCCAAGACAAGTTCTCAAACAGCTAGCCAAGAATATGTTTAATGAAATTCCTAAAGAGTTTTAACATAAGACTAATTTTCGGTTAACCGGCCATCTTTGTAGGTTTTACATTAGGGTATAATTCTGAATCTTGGAGAAACCTCCATTGTTAAACTAGCGGCCAATTTGGTTGGCTGGTGGGGGTCATCGGTTACAATTTTTAAAGGAAAGGGACACACACCTTGTGATCATTCCTCCAAAGTTGAGTTCAAACTGAGCAAGTAGTCCCAGGCAAGAATGTTTCTAAATGAATTTTCCATAGGGTTGTAACTAAGTTCAGTTCGGACTGTGGCGGACATTCTGATTGGCAGTTGGGGTTATCGGATAAAACTTTGAAAAAAGATTAACTAAGAATCCTTACACAACTTAAGTTTTGCATTTATATTCAGCTAGCGCTGCATTTTAGGAGATTTAAACAAAAACACTCACCCTTTTCTAATTTATTGTTAGAAAGCCATGTTGGTTTGTCTATCGCGACCCAGATACAACTTTAAAATGGGACCATTAATGGACCATTCCATCAACATTTGGTTCAGATTTTCTATATTATTTAATTTTTTTATTCTATTTGGCCCATTGTGTCAGAGCCAATCTGAACAAAATCGGCCATTTCATTCATAACATCCAGTAAATAATATTGAACAGAATCAATTGAATAATGCCCATTTTAAGCAGATTTTCGTGGTGGATTAAAATCCATGTCTTAAGGTAGTAGATCTAGGTTAAGGGAGATAACTCTTGAAATCAGGTGTATGTTTTTGATATTCTGCTACATGAAGA
>JAULBM010005170.1:0-11871 GCA_032357055.1 Geukensia granosissima
TGTTTGTAGAAAAGAAGTTGCAACACATAGAATTTAAATTCTTTTTTATTGTCTAAGTCAAACATGTTTTGCAACTGAATCAAACTTGATTATTAATAAAATAGGGAGGGAGACAAACAGCAATTATACCGACTACTGTCCCTAGCCTCCTCGACAGTAATATTTTTCTATCGGGAAACAGGCCCTTCTAGAAGATCCCAAGTGGGACAAACGTAGGAGAATGCCTTTCTCTAATCTCCGACATTTTGATACTTTCGGTTGTAGCTAGTTTTCACCACAGCTTGCGAATATAGTCATACGACCCCACATTCCATGTTCATATGTTTATATTTTTCATCGGAGTTGTCGGTGTTATGTGAAAACAATTAAATGTCCGATAAAAATATTGAATGCTCTATGTGACGTCATCATCTTCGTCGTTCATATTAAATAGATAACATACCGGGAAATGATCGGTAACATCTTTTACAAATATACAAATATTTTATTGGCACAAACACAATTACAGTAATTGGTAAAGGCCTATACATACATTTTTTACATGTTATAGCACTAAAAAAAATACAGTAAACACAGTGCAACTAGTGTTTCAAACAATTGGTGTTGCAAATGATCATAATTATTTACTTATCAAATACAAAGCAATCAGGCGCGGATCCAGGATTTTACGTTAGGGGGGCGCTGGTCCAGGTCAGTGCCTCCTTAGGGGACCAGGGGTGTGCGAAGCCCCCGGAAGCTCATAAAAATCACGAAAATTAAGACTAACAAATTACATTTTTTCGTTTTTAGGGGGGGGCGCCGGGTGTGCCCCCGCCTGAATCCGCGCCTGGCAATTTATATATATATTTATATATAGTTACTCATTTGTAGCTATAATGTTTTTTCTAATATCAGATATTTGACATAAATTGAAGATAATATTTTTAGAACCCTTTTGCAACTGGAGTTCATTAATGACTTAAAAAATTATCATTATTGTAAACTTTTTTTTTAAATTTCAGAAAGATAATAATTTTTCTTTGAATATTTTTCTCTGTGCTTCATATTTTGGACAAAGTAATATGAAATGTTTTTCATACTCAAGTTTCATATTTTGTCATGTAATGACTCCAGTTTGTCATAACATTTAAATAAAAAATCATTTTTAAGTGATGAAATGACTCTCATACTGCCACCAGAGAAATGATTTTGTCATAAAATGATCTACGAGAAATAAAGTAAAACTACTTTCATTTCAAATATTAATTCGATTATCAATTAAGAAATACAAAAAACACAGTAATGTAAGGTAAATCACAGTTTATTGTTTGGTCATGTAGAGTAATGGAGTATTGCGCATTACCTGCTTAACCGAATAATCAGTTAGGAAATCTATAACATTAAAACTTGCGGTTCTATTTTCATGATGTATAGGTATCCCTGAAAAATACAATAAAACCTTTTGATGACTAAAATTAATAATATCTGAAATCTTTTATTTCATTTCAAGAATTAAATGCTTATTAAATACATTTATTTGACTATTTTTCTTACCTAAAATGTTGATGTTTTTATTTAATTTTAACACCAAATATAACGGAAACAAATGATGTATGTGTATTTAGATATAGAATGAATTAGACAATGGGAATTACATCCATGTCCTAAATCAAGCTATTATTGTCAGGTGTTTTTTTTTTTGGGGGGGGGGGGGGGTCTTAAGAACTAAAATGTTTGGCTGAACTTATCAATTCTTAAAAGAGTTTGAGTTAATGAGACCTTTTTTAAAATATATAATATAGTAAGACACAATCCACATCTTTTCTGGATTGTGTGCTGCATAATATCTCGTTAAGATGTTGCCTTAAGTTCACCAGATTTCCGTGGGTCACGAAACGGAAAGGGACCAAATATTGAAAAACAGGGAATTATGTGAAGGCATTTAGAGAGAGTTGCCTACCGTATTACAGTAAATTTGTGGTAAGACTTAAAATATAAGAATTAATTATGTTGGAAAGATGTAAACTGTATCTTTCCAACATACATTCCAGTACCTAAACATAAATAAGAGCACACAACCCAAGCACGGGGAAGCTTTGTACGAACTTATCACAGCAGAACAGAAAAACTCCGTACATAATACCCTAGAACGAATTAAAAAAACAGATTACAAATATACCTTTGCTAACATTTCCATGGGCAAACAGTAGAAACCATTCATTTCTCAAACTAAATATCTGACTTGTAGATAGGTCAATTTTCCTCTGCACTGCACATCGGAATATATTTCCCATGGTGCTACTATTGACAAGATTTAGGTTATGTTGGGTCTGTAAAAATATGCAGTTGATCATGTAGCTGGGAACATTCTTTTCCCTATGTTTTTGGTAAAATGATACTCCTTGAAATTATTGCATATAGCATATCAAGTTCACAATATTTATTCAACATTAGTAAACTTGTATCTTGTAACATTAAATTAATTGTTTTAAACACCACATTAGTAAGAGAAAATCTCTAGGTTGTAAATGATTAAAAAACTAGAAAGGAACCTGTAATAGATAAAAATTTACACAGTATGTTTCATGCTCGGTTTTATAACTTAGCTTTATTTTTTACGACACGGTATTTCCACATTGTCATAGAGTTGACAAAAAAATGATCGAATTAAATAATAAGTTTGACGCTTTAGATTGGGAAGAATAAATTATTCAATACGGGTCGAATTGTAACAATCACATTATCGTCGCGACAAACATTAATTTTTCCAACCTAAATATTCACAAATGTAAGTTTAATCCTGAAAAGCATAAAATATGTATAAGATTGTTTCGAAAAAAAAATGGTTAAATTACTTTAACAATAGCGGTTCTGTAAATTTGGGATGTTTTAGGAGTTATTTCATACAGTAGGACTTTACAAAGTCAGTTGGACTTTAAAGCCATTTCCCTTTATTCGAAATACGCTTCATTTTAAAATATCACTCATATTTGAGATTCTCTGAGTGCAAAAGTTCAGTTTCAGGAATCCCAACTTTAAAGAAATTGTTTTAGTACTATAAATTCCACTTACATCGTTGAGTTTGTTGTAATGGTGACCTGTTGTAAACCCATATTCTGCTGACATTTTACCATTTACATTCAGACACATCATGATACTAGAACCAGGCTTTAAAGACAACAAGAATAGTCAGAAATAGTAAAAAAAATGTAAACACGTGCATAAAAAAACTTGTTGTAATATGCACAATGTGTTAGCCAACTAATATTTTGCCTGGGCAAATAAAATTATAAAGATCAAGTTTTTGTGTTCATATTAAGGGGAACCAAACACCTAAGGGAACTAATTCTAAAAATTATCTAAATGTTTTGAAAATGTATCCTTTGATATTAAAATTATGGCATTTCGGCGATCAAATTTGTTTTTGATTAAATTGCTATGTATCTGTTCAAGAAAAAAGTGTGGTTCAAACTTGAAATTTTTCATGTTTTCCGTCATTCATCAAAGTGAAGACTTAACAAAATTTAAAGAATATTAAACGAGAGGAATTTATTTTAGTGATGGTGTTGAGTACCCCCATGAGTAACACATCATTTATATTTAAAAGAAAGTTTACTCTTAGTCATAAAAATGGACCATTCTTATTTTCGACCTTAAATTTGAAATTGGTATGGCTAGACTTTGTGACGCAAAATTCTTATAAAGAAATTGCGGATAATATTTGCAGGATGACATAAGAAGATAGTAAAATAATAAAATTGGATGAAATAAAACATTTGAAAGGGTTTTGTCTGATAACAAAATCAGCATTTTTTCACAAACATGTGGGTTTCAGAACTCATAAAACTAGTTTTATGACAAAAATCTTAAATCGGACACTTTTGTGGCATGAAGTAAAATAATAAGATTTTCTTAAAGATGTTTGGCATTCTGGCTCATAGTATTTGCTTGCAAGTCTCCAAAGTTGACTGTTTGACTCAGTAAATGTCAATATTCTATATCAATGACTAATTGTATATTTGGAAACACGATCCGCATCTTGCATTACAAATTTCAAAAGCCACATTTAACTGCATGTAACGCGCGTTTCTGGATTTACATTCTTTAGAAACGCTAGGGGCTAAAAGATAGGACGATCAGCCTAGGTCTATGAATTTCTAGTTACATTCATGGACCAAATGAAATATACAGTTCATGAGATAATGAATTAGGATATATTATTGAATTTTATAGATTGCAATGTTAGAAGGATGGAAACCATCTTTTCAACATGCATCTGGTACATTCAAATAAGTAAGAGCATTCAATTTAGTACACATTTCATTCCGATATTAAAACTGCATGATATTTTCAGACTGTTTTCTTAATGCTAATAAACTTTAATTTTTACTATATTACTTTTTCATACCATTGATTGGTTTGATGACAAGCCAATTGCGGCATACGAATTAGTAATAGTTCCTGGTCTGACTTTTGTTTGAATTTGAAATGTGATGTTTTCTTCATTGTGTGTCCAACTTAATAGGTATTCGCATTCTGTGTCTGTACAGTTTGTAAAACAAGCTTTGGTCTTTCCACATGTGGCATCTGGGGGTATAATATTGCCAGGCTAAAAAATAACAAAGCAAGTCTCACTGTTGTATATTAAAAACTACAAAACTATGTTTGTCGTTTCTCTATTTCCGATTATTATACCAAGAAAAAAAAGAAAAAGTCCAGTGGAGAATACCAATCTGATAGTTCATAGTTCAAAGATACAAGACAAATTTGGACCAAAATAAAAGATTAAACGAAAACAAAAAGAACAAAGGCTTGAAATCCACGAACACCTTTACAAAACAAGAGTGAGATCAGGTTCTCTTGACGGCTAAGCATCCCCTGTTTTGCGCGCAACATTCACAAGATGGATGCATATAAACAACGAAACAAGAAAAACAAAAAATATCTTGGAAAAACGGATAACAATAGAATACAAACAAATACAATGGACACTTTACAGAAATTGTTTGCAATAAAATAATAATAATTTCAAACGAAAGGTTTCCTGTATCTCTGACTACATTTGTGTCATCTTTTAGTATATTATTAAGTTTCACCGTTTGACTTCTTTTGAAAACTTTATCTCTAGGTAAAAATTGTTCACAAATTTTCTGCACATTAAAATTGTATTGGCGAAATGATAAGCGTTTTATACAATTGAAAAACTGCATTAGAACTGTAAATGACACAAAACTGACATCTATGACAATATAGTTTTTACCTGCTGCAAATCATTATTTTCGACTTCTAGTGGTGCCAGGAAATTAAATAAACCATTACTAGCTATTCTAAATTCATGATGGAGAGGGATTCCTAAAACAAAATACATAATTACTGTTATTGTAGATTGTAAATATTTTATATTTTGGGCCTATGTACATGATTTATTAATAACTGTTCTTATGAAATATCAAACGTACTCAAAACCATGCAAGTAGTACAACTTTAACTTGAATAAACGAATGATACTACAACCCTACAGCAAAACAAATTCAATTTAAATGATGTTTATTAATACTAAACAGAAACACTAAACTGAATTTTATTTAACCTGGAGGTAGAAAAAAAGTCATGTGTTGTTCGATATATAAGCCGTGTAAAATTATTATTTTTGTTGCCTAAAGCTTTGGGTATATTGTAACATTATCAGAAAAAATAGGCTAGAATGGTACATATACCTTTACCTCAATTGATATAAATAGGAATAATAAAAGTCATTTGGTTACGTCTCATCGATTCTAATGTATTCCTACCTCGACTCAGATTTCCATGGGCAAACAAGAGATACCAATTATCTCTCAAATCAAATATCTTCTCATCGGTCGAGGCAATGTCTCTTTTCATCCGACATCGAAAAATATTACCTTCTACACTACCATTTAGAAAGTTTAATGACGACTTTATCTGTAATTTTTTATAATGGTTAAAATGTTGAATTATATGAACTAAAATTAGTTTGATCAAAATGGATTCCACAGAATAACTTTAAAAATGAATAAAATTAAGGAATTAGGAGCGCAATAAAGAATTTTAATTAAAAAATTGTTCTTCTTGTCTGTTTTAATAGCAAAAACTGAAAGTCAGTTGTAATTAAACTGCATATTGCCATGGTGTAATCTTGCCTGTATTCACTATTGTCCAATATTCAGTGATTAAGCATTGGGATATTTCAAGAAGTAAAGTTGCTAAAAACAGCAAATTATATATATAATATTTGGTTTATTTCCTGACTGTTATACTTTAACACAAAAGAATTCACTCACGTCATCTATTCTAGAATATGTGTGCCCAGTTGTAAAACCAAGGTCGGCTCTCCAAAAGCCAAAATCCGATAGGCACATCATGATGCTTGAACCATCCTGTAATCATTATCTAAACTTGTTGTAGTAAATTTATTTTAAAATATTACTTTCTGCAAAGATGACATAGCTGCAAAAACATAATAGTTTTTCCGTAATGTTTCAATGTTTCAAACAACATTAAATTATTACAATAAGTCTTATGCTTTCAAGCTTTTTTATATATGAATGTTACAAAAGAGAATATAATATAAATGCAAAAAAGACTCGATCCACAGGTTTCATACTTTCTAAACATATTCAAAAGCCAAATTTAACTGATGCAAAACACTTTATTGGTTTATTTTCATCAGATAAGCTATGGGCCAAAAAAGGAAGACAAGTCAATCTCTATGAATTTCTAGTTACATTCATGAACCAAATGAAATATATTGTTCATGACATAATAAACGCCAAATATTAATATAACAATCAGGGAATTTCACAAATAAAAAAGTTGGAAATATTTCAACTTTATAAACATTCAGTGACTACAGTGAAAATTATAGCTCAAAGGGTTTCAACTTCCTGAAAATAAAAAATTGAAAAAAAAATCTTAGGATTTTAAAAATGAATGACGATCATCGTGTGTGATTGAAAATTGAGGACCGGCAAATACATTAAATGCAGCTATTTAGAAACCTTTAGAGTACTTTTGCGATATAAAGTAATTCAATAAAAAAGATATACATGTAGTTGCTTAATTAATAACTGTATACACAAAAGCAGCCGGCAGAAATCATTAAGTCAGAAAACAGATAGGATCGTGGTCAACAAAATTGTACACAACACACTACATCGAAACCTAAAGACAGATAAGACCATAACTAATAGAACAATAGAAAAGGGTAAGCTACTGCAAAGAAAACGTAACTTCGTAAAATAAGAACCTTATAAAAAATTATAAGTCCAGGTGCTGCGGAAGGGTAAGCAGCTCATGTTCCTCTGTTGGCACCGATCGTGTTACTCGGTAGTCAAAGCCGGTGGTTATAAGTCACAATTAATTTTAGTCGCATTTTGCAAAGGAACGGAGTAGAAGATATGGCAAGAGACGATATAAGTAGTTATTTGTAAAATGAATTCCAACTTATTACATCTTTTCGAATATGCAGCTATAGATTTTGTTGTATTTCATTCATCCAAAGTATTTTGACCAAACCATATTAATTTCCCAATTTATGATGTAATAACAACACATATCTGATCATAATCGGATAACATCATTGATAGCCATAATTTGAAAACTATGATCTACTTTTATTGTAACGGATACTCAAGTTACACAATGGTATTTTCAGGGAGGATTTTATTGCTGGTTTAGCCAAATGTTCTAACCAGTAACTCTCAAATTTTTTAACTTCAATTTTAGAACTAGTAAAACGGACTGCCAGAAGACTGTGGATATTAAAAACTCGGAAGACATGAAGGACATTTTAAACTCAAGAACTCTTCTTCTAATAACAGAGTCAAAACACTTGATTTTTTCTATCCTCAATAACGCACGGATTTCTCAAATCAAGTTTAATCTATAGTTGATCTCTCAAAAAGAACTGAGAAAGACAAAACGAGTGCATTGTTGTCGGTAGAAATTGTAACATAAAAAGATATACAGAAGAGAATATTATAAACATGTTAGATTTTCTAATTTACGACATATTTGTTTAATTTGATGGAACAGTTTTACAACAGACGACCAGAATTTCAATGTGAACTAATTATGCTCCTCTCCTCGCCGATCTGTTTTTTCACTGATTTGAGGCAAATTTTCTTCAGGGGTTATCACAGAAAACAAAGAATGAAAGCTATCTAAAACCTTTTCATTTCAGCGTCCGTTATACAAATGACGTTCAAAATCTCGAATTGGAATCTTCAACTCATTTACCCAAAGTGAGTTTGAAATTCAAGACATAACAGACTCTTCCTCGTCTACCTCATACCTTTATCTTCAACTTGGATTAGACAATAGTGAAAGCTTTGTACAAAAATACATGACAAACGTGTATACTTAAAATTTCCAATTGTAAACTTCCCCGTTTATTTGGAGTTACATTCCAAGTGCTCCATCAAATTGTAAAACATGTACAACATCCAAGTCATACGTTTTCAAGAGCTTAGTCGTTGACACAAAACTGCTTAAACATGTATATGTTGCACTCAGCTGAAGTCATTTTACAATCGATACCATAATTTTGTCGGTCGGTAAGGGGTATCCTTATCACATATAAAGTTGATCTTTTTGTGTGAAGATGCAGAGTCACCCAAAACTTTCTCTGCCGGGAGGTTATAATCTATCTATAACCCTCATCCTTTACCCTGATAGGACTGGTAGCGGATTGGAAAATAATAATGCGGTAAATGTTACAAAAATTTAAAAAATACAAAAATACACCAATATTTGAGAATCAGTTATATCAGACGTGCTATGGGGGCTGAATTACTAAAGACATTTAGTCCTTACAATATAAATGATCTTAATACGCTTAGACAATTAATCAACTTAAATTGATAACGTTTAAAAAATTCTCACCATTTGTTGATTCCTAGACAATCCCACCGCTGCCCATGAATTAAATGCCATGCCGGATGTCACTTTTGTTTGAATTTCAAAGGTCACTGAAGTATAATCATGTTGCCAACTGACAATATATTCACATTCTTCTTTATTACAGTCCATGAAACAACCCTTAGCCTTTCCGCACCATGGATCAGGAGGGATGAAGTCTCTGACCTGCAGAATATATGACATATTTATTGATCTATCACAAAGGAAGTTTTGAATAGATTGGCCAATAACAAGTTTCCAGTTTTATATTCTAAAACACAAGGTTGAGTCAGAATATGGCTTGACATATTCGCTTTGCTTCGGAACTGATCTTCCCAAACTTTGTATTTTACTTTAAAAATTCCTGTAATTCCATTCCAAATGATCCGAAGTGCGAACATATTAGAGGTCAGCCTTTATCGCCAGTATTTTGCAACAAGGACAGAATATAACATACAAAAAAAAAGAAAATTTATATGTCTACATTAACAAGTTACCTTGAAAGGACCTAGAAAACTCATCGTATTGTTACTAGCAATTCTAAATTCATGATGAACTGGTACGCCTGAAAAGAAAAAAAAAACTAACATGTTTACTATTGCACAAGCGGTAAGCTGCCCCCAAAACAGAATTAAGTCGACATGTTTATATTTATTGGAAGATGTTAATTTGGAAGATGCTTAAGTTTAAAATAATCTACAGTTTCAAAAAATTTGCAAAAGAAATCTATCGTAAAGAACTTGCATTAAACAAATCTAATATCAGTTAGTAATAATCGTACAGAAATCGTTGTCAGAAGACAGACACGACAATGGCCAACAAAATCAAATGAAAGATAAACATAGAACACACAATACGTCACTTAAAACTAAAGCTGGAGTAACACGAAACCTACAAAAACCAGGGTGAGGTGAGGTGCTCCGGAAGGATAAGCAACTCCTGCATTTTATAAATTTACATAGTGCAAATTTCCTTTCTACTATAAATAAGATCAATAAAATGAATGATGTACACATATAATACTTCAAGGCCAAACTGCTATTATCTACCCAAAATCCTTGTTTAAGGGGAACATATTTTGGAAATGAAACAAGGAAAACTGATTGATTGTTTGATTGTTGCTAAAAGTCGCGCCGCAAATATTTCATGCATATTCAGGACGATAACAATTTATAAAAATTATAGATAAACCATATGGGTGGGATAGGGTCAGGCAAATAATTCTAAATTGGGACTGTTTAGGTAGGGGCGGAAAATTGATGGACCACGCATTACTTCATATTTCAAAGAAGTTTTAACGTACCGATAGGTGGTCATCTTGCAACACCGAGTATTGGTTTTAGATAAACTCTTGAAGTAGAATAAGTGAATTGCGCACCCTTCCGGAGCACCTGAACTCATCCTGGTTTTTTAAGGGTCGTGTTACTCCAGCTTTAGTTTTCAGTGTGGTGTTGTGTGTTCTATGTTTGTCTTTCGTTTCGTTGTTGGCCATGGTCTTGTCTGTCTTTCGACTTAACTATTTCTGTCTGTCCAATTGGTATCTTCGAATTCCTATTTCAGATTCAACAAGCTTCGACAAAATATGTAATTACACAAATCTGATATAACATATTCTTAAAGTCAAAACTTATGTATTATTACCATCGCTAACGTTTCCGTGCGCAAACAACAAGAACCATTCTTTTTTCATGTCAAATACTTTCTCGTCGGTAGAAAGAATGGTTCTCTTAAATTCACACCGAAAAATGTTATTGCTGGTGCCTCCAGAGATAAATGTCAGCATTCCTTTAACCTGAAATAATAAATTTATGCATTTTATATCAGAGTCATCATCTGTGGAATTCATAAAAGACAGTTATGTGTTGCAATATTAAATTTGTTTTTAATTTTTTAAGTTTTCAAATGATAATTAATTTCAGTTATCTTTAATTTCCTGATTGACCAACAGTTGGGACCTCTCTATTTGTTATACATTTCTGTTTGTAAAAATTGTTAAATTTAAAGACAATTAATTTCAACCTCTCATCATTATTAAGCTTAAATTGGTGTCAATGCTCTATTACTTTATTCTAAAAAACAAATCTGTAGCAAAAGTTTCTACAGATGGTGATTTACATGCAAAAGAAAACATATTATATTACGTACATCCTCCAGCTTTGAAAACTTATGACCAACTGTATATCCTAATTCTGCTGACATTTTCCCATTTGTATCCAGGCACATCATTATACTTGAACCTGACTTAAAAACAACAAAACATCAAAGCGCATGCGATGTGTAATCATTTTATTTGAATGGTGTTCCTAAGCATTCGCAATTTTGCAATGGCATTAATCAGCATTCGCAAGATTTGAAAGGACATCCCAAGGATTTGCAAAATTTGTAATGACATTTTTAAGTATTCACAATTTTTTAAAAGTTTTTCGTATATTTAAGAAGACTCTATAGTAATATTAAAGTTTAAAAGAAAGTCGCAATCATTCTTAAAGCTTTTTTATTTTTCCTATCTTTCATCAATTTCTACAATTTTTACGTGAATTTCAAATTTTTCAAAATCGCAACAATGTAAGATGTTCGCACTATAAGAGAAAGCATATAAGATTCCGACTGAATTAAAAAACAGGTTATGATATTCTCTTGTCGTACAACAATTGACCTCTGTTCTTATAAATGTAATTCATATATTTTTACTTTAGATATGTATTTGTATCGAACCTTTATGATGTTTGTATTGCGCTAGTGTATAGCAGAAACATGTCAATAGCTTTGTTATCTTTCATATCACAAAGTACAAAATTTCCAATGAGGGTTGTTAGTTATCTATATGTTGACTTTAACTTACTGAGTAACACGACGGGTGCCACTAGTGGAGCAGGAGTTGCTTACCCTTGCGGAGCACCTGAACTTACCCTGGTTTTTGTAGGGTTCGTGTTATTCCAGCTTAAGTTTTCAGTGTAGTGTTGTGTGTTCTAT
>JAULBM010005181.1:0-11870 GCA_032357055.1 Geukensia granosissima
GTAAAACTGACCGCCGCGATATGACTGAAATATTGTTGAAAGTGGCGTTAAACACCATTCAAACAAACAAACAAACATACATGTTTGTGAGTGCTAAACCCTTCCCCTAATCTTCCACAGTGGTGTTACAAAACAACATAAAAACAAACCTTAAAAATCAAATGTAATTAATTATTTTTCTAATACTAATTTAATAGAAACTGCCTTAGATAAGTTGCTTATGACTTTAATTTGTTTCTCTTTGTATCAATTAGCATTTGGTAGTTTTCAGAGATATCACTGGATGCGTTGTTATGTTCTAGACAGCTTTGAACTTGACATATCATGTTTAATTTGCAATGAAAATTATTTATTATGATTTAATGTCATTGATTAGTTTTTGTCTAATCATTGTTTTGATACCAGTTGTTCATTTTTTTTGTGATTGAAAGGTTACCTTTACTAGTTATCTACTTTTTGGACAATGGCGTCTTGAACTAATACTACATTGTTTGTTTTTTATAGTTGGAATTTGCATTATAATGAAATATTATTGACAGAATATGTTATTGTTATCAAAATTAAATTTTTTGTTTTGATCTAATAAATTATTGCATGTAATAGCTCAATATAAATAGATGTAGGTTCACCGCAAAAATCATTGTAAATATCTGACTCCAGACCGCAAGAATTCTAATGTCTTTTTATAACTTGTTGTTTTTAATGCAGTCAAAATGAAAAACTTGTCATAATTGTTATTATTAAATTTTCTATTTAAAGATAATGAATGCAAATACTTCCAAAATAAGAAATGCACTATTTCTAGCCTGTCAGTAAGTCAAAATTCTAGGTGAATTTATGCCATATGGAATGAAATGAATGAGTCAGCTTTGTTTGTGACGGATATGTCCATCACTTTTACATTAAAAAATCTTGTCATACATGGCTTTTCTATTGGAATTAATTATGTAATAAAGAATAATGGGTGTGTTTTGCAAAAAGCCAGACTGTACTCTTAGCATAGGCCACTGAGTATGGTTTTTTTTTTCTTGGACTGTGTGAACAATAATTTATGAAATGCAAAATAATCCTGTACATTTCAACTGAATTAATTTCCACATTGAATAAATATTATATTATTTTAATTTTTTTCCTGACAAACATGTAAGTGACATCTCAAAACTATACCCTCTCACTACCCTTATCCCCCCACCCTCATTAAGAGATTCAGTCTAAGGAAAATTATGTTCTAGTTGCCCCAATGTAATTGATAAGACTCGACAGTTAAACAATGAAGATTGGATTTGGATTACTGGTAGATTGATGAAGACTGTATTTGCTTATTCTAATGAAATGTTCTCAAATACTCTTCACATGACATAACGTTTTTGTATATTTCAGCTGTTTTTCCATCTCCAAAGGGAAAGATATTTCCCAGAACAACGTGCCAAATTTTATGCTGCAGAAATGGCTAGTGCTATTGGCTATCTTCATTCATTAAATATCATTTATAGGTATGTACATTTTATTAAATACATTTGGTATCATTAGTATATTTTCTTTAATCTACATGACACTGCCGTTGATAATATTTCATCTGTATTGTGGAATACTGAGCTATGCTTTGGAGGAAATCACAGTAGCTCAAGAAAACAATCAAATTGGCAAAGCCTGGAATAAGTGGAATACCGTAACATTCGACCTACATCCCCCCCCCCCCAAAATGCTTTGAAGAAGAAAATTGATATATCCTTAAGAAATAATGACACAAAAAAACATTAATTTTGTATTGTTAACATATTTTTATATATATATAATAAACTACACTTCATATTCTGTGCATGGTTTGAAGTCGTCCTTACAGAAAAAAAGGTTTTGATGCATGAAGATAATATAGATTATTTCCATTTAAATTAGTTATAAGCATATAAATGATGTAAGATGCTTTCTTTTTACGACTTGGATATCAATTTCCTGGTTGCCTGCGTCAAAGTAATTTAACAAGAGACAATTTTGTTATTAATAGGTTTTCCAGAACTTACATAATTAGGACACAGAGTTTATGGATAATATCAGTACTAATGTACTTGAAATCATGTCTAAGATCTGGATGGAATGATTCATAGAAGTTATGTTTATGCTATGTTGAAGAAAAGAGGGAAAAGAATTAAGGGACTTCAAAGCATGCAAAAAATTTTTTTATCCAAAGCAGTCTTTATTTTCTCAGCCTGTTCATAAAGATATTCTAGTTCAAAAAGATATCAGAATCTACCTACAAATCTCAGATTTTCAAATATCTTTACAAATGAGATTTATTAAAGCAATTTTTTACCCCAAACAATAGCAATAAACAATATGGTTAACAATTTTCTTTTGCAGAGATCTGAAGCCAGAGAACATTCTTCTTGATTCCAAAGTAAGTTCAACAATGAATTATATGGGGAATATATTGTTTGTCATCGATAATCATATTTTCTACAATATAGATTGTTAAGCATTCAAATTTTAAGTCTTGGTGAGAAGTTGGAAGGCTTAACTATCGAAATTGTGGCAAATAGGATAATTAAGGTTTTGACAGTGTAAAATTTTGTTTATTTAATTCTTAATGGAGTAAGTTTGCCATTTTAAGTAATAATATTGTCTCACTGAACAGTGAGGCCAATCATAGTCTGATAAACTGCAGGGGGCTTTGACAACCATTGCACTTTGATTGATAATTAAAAAAAATTTTAAAAATGGTTGATAGGTCTGAAAACAGAAACCCTTATGTAATATTTGTACTTTCCACATAAAAAAGGAAGCCCATTACAATTTGTTATTGGATAAAAATTGTCAGGCAATTTATGGGTAGAAATTTAACATGTAGTCTTGTTTAATTAAAGTTTAAGAATGGCAAAACAAAATTTTTGAAATGAATAACATATATCAAATATATTTTATTGTCTTGAACTGGTATTTAAAAAAAAATTGTTGTCCACAAAATTAAATTCATTTTTACATATTTTCTACATATTTCTTTAAGGGTCACATAACACTGACAGATTTTGGTTTATGTAAAGAAGGCATAGAAGGAATGGGGACCACAAGTACTTTTTGTGGAACTCCTGAGGTAATTATATGTAAGATAGATAGTTTTGACCTGTAGATGGTCATATAACGGACAGGTGTAAGATTAATGAAGATATGGTGGTGACCTGTACATTGACCAGTTATCTTTTAATGTACTTAGTTGCATCTGATTCTTTCCATTTGGTCCCATCATAAATTATAACTTATATAAGTTGTTTGTTTGCTAGGAAAACAAACAACTGCTAAATTTATTTGTTTGTTTTGTTTCTGTTGCTTATTAATTACATATCAGAAGCAAAGAATGATTGTCAGATAAGTTAAATTTTTCACTCCCCAATGATCATAAATTATAACTTTTATATGAAGTTGTTTGTTTGCTACAAACACAAACAAAAGCTGAATAATTTGTTTTTTAATTTTGTCGATTATTAATTGCAAACCAGGGTCGAAGAATGTATGTCAGATGAGATAAATTTAGGATTCTTGTTATGTCATAAGCTGTGTTCAAATTTTTCTTTCCCCAGTTGATAATAAATTATAACTTATAACTTATATATTTAATAAGTTTTTTGTATGCTAGGAACACAAACAAATGCTAAAATTATTTTTTTATTTATTTCTGTCACTTATTACCATAATTACATACCTGTTTGTCAGATGAGTTAAATTTAGAACTTGAGGTGCATCCAAATTTTTCTCTCCCTGTTGATCATAAATTATGACACAAATATTAATTTGTTTGTTTGCTAAGTCCACAAACAAAAGCTAATATTATTTTTTATTTATTTCTGTCAATTATTACCATAATTACATACCTGTTTGTCAGATAAGTTAAATTTAGAACTTGAGGTCCATCCAATTTTTTTTCTCCCCTTTGATCATAAATAATGACTTAAATATTAATTTGTTTGTTTGCTGGGAACACAAACAAAAGCTAAAAAATTTTTTTTATTTATTTCTGTCGCTTATTACCATAATTACATAATGTTTGTTTGATGAGTTAAATTTAGAACTTGAGGTGCATCCAAATTTTGCTCTCCCTTTTGACCATACATTATGACTTAAATATTAATTTGTTTGTTTGCTAGGAACGCAAACAAAACCTGAAATAAGTTTTTATTTATTTCTGTCACTTATTACCATAACAACATACCTGTTTGTCATATGAGTTAAATTTAGGACTTGAGGTGCATCCAAATTTTTCTCTCCCTTTTGATCATAAATTATGACTTAAATATTAATTTGTTTGCTAGGGACACAAAAAAAAAGCTAAAATTATTTTTTATTTATATTTTTCCCTTATTACCTTAATTACATACCTGTTCATTTAGGACTTGAGGTGCTTCCAAATTTTTCTCTCTCTTTTGATCATATATTGTGACTTAAATATTAATTTGTTTGTTTGCTAGGGACAAAAACAAAAGTTAAAATTATTTATTTCTGTTGCTTATTAATTACATACCTGTTTGTCAGATGAGTTGAATTTAGGACTTTTAGTATGTTAGGTGCATCCAAATTTTTCTCTCCCCGTTGATCATAAATTAGATTTTAAATATTAATTTGTTTGTTTGCTAGGGACACAAACAAAAGCTAAAATTATTTATTTATTTCTGTTGCTTATTAATTACATACCAGGGCCAAAGAATGTTTGTCAGATGAATTTCATTTAGGATTCTTAGTATATACGAAGATGCATTTGAATCTTTCTTCATACATTATATCTTATATAAGTTGTTTGTTTGTTAGGAAACAAATTAGTTCTAAAGATAGTCATTTGTTTTTTTCTGACGCTTGTTAAATGTATGTCATATAACATTATGTTTGTTTGTCAAATGAATTAAACTTGGAAATTATGAAAAAAAAAAATTATTTTTTTTAAAATAGTATAACACAACAATTTTTGAATCTAGAATAAGTTGAAGGTCAGCATTTGGCATTTCTGAAAATTCTTAATAAACCCCTAAAAAGTACAACATGACAATTTCAAATTTCAAATTTCTGAAGTATTGGTGATTGATTGAAATCATTTTCAGACCACAAACTGTTAATGTGGCCAGCTATCAATGTCATCTTCTGACGTAATTAAGTACGAGATGTTCACGATTTTTATACCAATAATTGGACCTGCATGTTTTTTTAACCATATTTTATGGTTAAATGTGGTTAGTTCCTGTCAGAATAAACACTTGTATGGCTTTTAAATCATTCCAAAAAGAAACCCCCCAAAAATGAATTATGTAAAACTTGTTCTACATTATTATATCAGGACATAAATTGTAAAAAGTATTTAGGTGCTGTTACATCATACAATTATCTCTTCAATTTGACCTAAAATATTCTTTTTTTGAAAAAATATCACAGCCATTCATTTCATAACAAATTTTTACTGAAAATCATAAGTCGAATCTTTTGAAAAAATATACTGTATGAATGCCTTTTTTAAAAGACCCTACAGTTTATAAAGAACTAGCAGCTGTATATGTGTACCTCCACATTTTTTTAGCCTCCGGCTAAAGGCAATGGGGAGCATTGAGTTCTACCCCCTTCCTAAGCAGGCATGTATGTCTGTCTGTCAATTTTTGTCAAAGATTTCTTGGGTAATGTATGTATGATTGATTTGATATTTGGTCTAAAGCATTATTCAGGTCCTTCATATGTTCATTCCTGTTTGCCAAGACGCGGTCATTTGTGTCCCATGGGCACATTTTCTGTCTGTTTTGGTAAGAAATTAAAAATAAAGTGAACTCAATAAATAAATTTTTTGTAAGTTTTTAGAATCTGTTTACCTCCACATCTTTTCAATTCATTTTTAAGATTATTATAGCAATAACTGCGAGGGTGTAGGTAATTTCCATATTAATAGATTCAATTTGTATCTAATAATTAATTTCTAACCACATTTCCCTTAAATGCAAATAAAAGTAATATGTGACCTTTGTAAGGTATATATCGTAGTATTTGATCCCTTATTGGAATATTATTATAATCAGCTATGAGTAATAGGCTAGTTTACATAAGTGCGTAGTATGATTGTCAGTTTTGATTGCTATTTGTGACAATCGTAAGTAAATAAAAAACCCATATTACAAAATACATGATAAGTAGGGTTAGTCTCATTACAAGACTTTTGTTTTAAGGAAACAAATGTGCATTTTCTATATGTCAGTCTGTCCATTTTTTTCAAAACTGTCAGAGAAAAATTTTTGATGACTGCATTGCAATATTAACCACAATTGCTTCTTGACATTACATAAGTAAATTTAGCCTCAAGAAGAGTGACAGCGACAGCTTTAATTTTGAAATGATTTAAAATACTGAGTACCAATTGCCACCTTGTTCTTTAAAAATTTAATAATTACGCTTCAAAATAACAGATTACTATTGTCTTTTATACTCCACCACAAACAATGTTTTTGGGGTTATTTTAGGAATTGCATAGTCTTGTCTGTCAACCTTTCTCGTAACTGCAACTCTTCCTTCACTTCCTAGTTTTTTTAATGAAACTTCATATGTATAAAGTTAAGGTACAGTATCTAGATTTTGCATGAAGAACGATAATTGCTGTTAGATGATTCACAGGGGAGATAATTAAATTTAAGAACATGCTTGATGAGCAAGAGTATCATTCCATGAGCATTTCTAGTGGAATTAAAAAATGGTCTGTTGTTTTCATTGGCAGTTATTGAATTGGTAGATTTTAACTTTTCAGATATTAAAATATATCAGCTATACTACACAGATGACATGTTTGTATCATGAATAACCTGTAGATTTTAACTTTTTGTGTTACAAATGTTTCCTTACATTCTCACACCCTGCATATCCTCTTATAATTTCCACATAATTAGTCAAGAATTAATTGAATCTGCTGTTTTCCCAAATTTTAAATAAAGGATTTACATGAAATACATTTCTTTTTCAGTATTTAGCACCAGAAGTATTAAGAAAACAGCCTTATGACAAAACGGTAGATTGGTGGTGTTTAGGTGCTGTATTGTATGAGATGATGTATGGATTACCTCCCTTTTACAGCCGAGATACGGCAGAAATGTATGACAACATTTTATATAAACCTTTACGTCTCAGAACCAATGTGTCCACTTCAGCCAGGTCTTTATTAGAAGGGGTGAGTTGTCAACTAGCTACAGTTTTTTGAAACTTCTGACAATAAGATTTTCTTTAAAGTTTTTTCATCAAACTGGAAAATTAGTTTATATGATTTGTTCAGACTTGGAGTTTAGGAGAAAATTTCAGTGAACTATCTGTTTGTTGTGTGAAATGAAAACAGATTTCAGTTAACCTCAGATACAGAATTTCTAACTGTTTTTAACATGAAGTTAAATTACATCATTCAATTGAATGTGTATAAAACATGGTGCCCCTAACCCTAATAACAACAAATTTGGTGGGAGAGATAAAAAATGTGTCATTTCCTTAATAGAATTCTGTTATTGAACTTAAAAAACTAAACCATTTTGTTGTCTTTTGTAGCTGTTACAGAAAGAAAAAGAACAAAGACTTGGTGCCAAAAAAGATTTTCATGAAATCAAAACTCACGCTTTCTTCTCAGATATGAACTGGGATGATTTAGACAAGAAGAAGGTGCATCCTCCATACAATCCAAATGTGGTAAGTCTTTTTTAAAACTATTAAAGCTCCATCATCAGAACTTGCATTGAGACAGTATAAAGTATCAGTATAAATCTTTTTGTCCCATTGTTGAGAAAGAAGAACCCTGGGATATGTAATGCATTGTGGGAAATATTTTCTCATTTTTTAAAATGAGAATTTCAAAAACTGTTTCCTTATATCAAACAAATTAAAAGTAAGCAAAAGCTCATTGTCTGTTATTTTCTTAATAGATGTATGTTGACAATATTCAATTTTTTTCCAGGAATAAAATGGCATATGTCACTAGTTGAATAATTATGTCAATATTTTAATTTTTTCAGAGTGGTCAGTTGGATTTAAAACATTTTGATCCAGAATTTGTGAGAGAACCTGTCCCTGGTAAGTTTGAATATATTGCGGATACCTCACAAAGTCCTAACATGAATTTTTACATGGGAGTTGAAAATTGTGTTGCTTTTCTTTCTTATTTCCTTTTTTGCAAGAAACACATTTTTTATGAATATTTTATTTCAAGTTTGCTTTTGCAATATCATTTCAGACATGAAAAAAATCAAACAAAGTTATATAATTTTTTCATTATCAGGACATTTTTTAGATAGTTTTAAAATATTTCAGGAAATAAATTTATTTCAATTTAAAGCAGTTTCAGGAAATTTGACCACCACAACATTTTATTATCCTGGAGGATAAATCCTTTTGTTCTTAACTTCGTTGAATTGTTCATGCATTGCTGTACATGACTTTATATCTATATTTTTTATAATATAGATCTTAATTTTTTTTCAGCTTCCGTGGGTAAATCTGCAGGAGGAGGCAAGATGGTTAGTGCTAGCGTAATGGAAGCAGACAATATGTTTCAAGGGTTTTCATATGTCCCCCCAGCAGAAGATGCCTTCAGCTAGTATTAAACGACAAAAGCTTTTGTTATAAGCACGGTTGTGATATTTATGAAAATCCTGTCCAAGAATTTTCCGATTGTGAACATTTTATTATTTATTGGTACATTCCGTGAAATTTTGTGATATTATTTTTGTACAAAGATGAACTTGGATAGACACTTTTGCATCCAAAGACAGAATTTTCTCGTCACCAGTAGCATTGGCTGATATGATGCTTTATATAAATAGCAATACACCAAGAGCTTTATTGCGTAGTTAGAACATGAAAAGATGCTTTAATTTTTCACAGAACTGAATGTTGACAATGGAGCATTTCATTTCAAATCGCAACAAGCGACATTTAAACAATACTTGTTGGATAGAACCCACCATGAAAAGGTGTTGATTTTTTTATTGTTTTGACTTTAAAGTAAGGTGCTATATAGTTTGTTGTATATTTTTATTGTTAAAGAGACCTTACATATATGATTATTTGAAGTTTATGAGTTGAATGATGTTTGTACACACAGTGTATTTGTTGAAAGATTTTTGTTAAAAATTAATTTTCTTGTTTTGTACAAAAAAAAATTTAACCATGTTGTCCTGGGTTGAGCTATGTAGTGTGAGGTTATAATTTAATTAAAGCAACTCATAACTGTGACTTTTTTGAGATCTACATTACCATATTTTTTCACCTGCAACTCATGGTTCATACTCATTTTAGTGACTTTGGTTATGACATATTTTCATTTAAATAGTTAATTCACTTGACTTATAAGGTAATCAGGTTAATGTTTGCATACTTCGTCATTCTATCTGATCATATTTACTGCTAACATCCAGGTACTGGTAATTTAACGAGAATTATATAATTAAAGTTTGAACTTTTTATAGGCATGCTCTTATGCGAAAATATCATGTTAAGGATTGTTTGGAATGATGAAACATATCCCAGTCCCGACATCAGTATTAAGCATATGAAATGCATATATTTGCAATAATTTTTTTTCATGCATTTGTTTAAGGTACTTTTCTTGAAATCTTGCTCTTAGTGAGCAGGGGACAACAGCTTTTTTACAACATGTACATGTATTAAGCTGGCTAACAGATGTTGAAATTTGAATAATTTTATCATTTATAATACAATGGACCATTTCAGAACTGCAAGGGAATTCTGGGAATGTTATTGTTCTGGTTGATTTTCATTCGTCAAGACGCCTTTTCAAACGCACAGGTATTGCCGATTGCTTTTTATGAGGACTGAAGTTGAATTTCTGAATTGGTCTATTGTTCATAGTCTAATGTATAGTACATTTTTACTAAGTCCTACTTATTCAGAGAAGACAAAAATGAATGGTAATGAAAATTTACAAAGAGTCACAGTAAGCCAGGCCAGTGTGTGATGTACATGTGTTGACAAAGAAACTATGAATTTATTTCTCTATTATGTTTTCATCACAGCAAGTAGCAGTACAGATGGAAATATTCTAAAAAATAGACAAATATACAGGTGCAAGTATTGTGAAGAGAGGAATTTTATTGCTAACATGTTTTATCACAATTAAAACGGGGTCTAATAACAGGAAGAAATTAAGTGAATGAGTCATTTTATTTAAAAAATGAGTTATCTCCCTTTGTAAAACTGGCCTGAAGGGAGGTAACTCACAAATATTTACATTACATGTGCTGTTTTCACCGGTTTGTTTTGGATTTTTGCCACACTCTACAAATTTTTTAGTATTTACTTGCATTGTTGTATAATCCTACATCACGACACATATCAGGGATTCATATTTTTTTTTATGATTTCACTTGTAAATAATCTCATTTTTCCTCAGAATAGCTGCACCATATTTCTTTTGATAGCTATGATTTCATTTCAAGAATAATTACATATCACTTTTATCACTTTTTGTTAAAAAAATGGCACATGAGGCCATGTTATTTAATAGATTTTTAGGTTATGTTTCGGAAAAGGGCTATGTTTGTGGGTCACATTCTTAAATGGGCAGGGGAGGCATGTGTCATCTTGACATTGCATATTCAAAAAGATGTCTAATTAACTAGGTTTTTAATGGATTTATTCTCTCTTTGATTGAATATATGGTTGTTATATTTTGAACCTGTTATGACGTTTGAAAATGATTTTTTATATTTTGCAACAAGATGATACATTTTGTTATACAATGCATGAATTGATTCTGAAGTTTTTTTGCTGATGTAGATAAGGCTTAATGAGTTATATGTGATTATAGACAATCATAATGAAAATATCAAAAACATTATATGTGATCAGCTAGTTTTGATTTTATAAAATATCACCAAATAATTTCCTTGGCTTTCTTTTCAATCAAGATTATACTCAATATTATAGAACAAAATATCTAGGATTTGAAAAAAAAAATCAAGTTTCAGATATTTTATGAAACCAAAACATGAAAACATTTAAATAATATTTTCAAAAGATGTTAAATTATAATATCATATATATGGAACTAGTCAAGAGGTATTTATACTCAAAGAGCTTAATTTTATATCAAAATTTTTTTAGGATGTTTGTTTTATAAGTTTTTCCATTTTTGTCCTTTTTGGTTTTCAAATTCTTAATTTTTTTTTCATGTTCATTAACAATTGTTGTAACTGGTTTTACTTCAGTTGCATGTTGCACAATTTATAAAAATTGGTAGTGATTTTTTTTAGGGGAATGTCTCAATGTTTTAAAATGATGGTGTGTCACACTGCCTACTATCTAACTGAAAAAATAAATTATTCCATTTTGATTTTTTTCATGTGTTCAACTTGTTCAAAATTTTCTTAGAACAAAGTCATACTTTGATTTTACATTTCATCATTATGTATTTAAAATTATACAATAAATCATTTTGTACAAAATATTTACATCTTTTTTTGTCAAATACAATGTACTTTTAAAGCATATCATCAACCATGATTCATCGGTCATTTCAATGTTTTATATCATTATTGGAACACAAATTTGTTGAACTATTTTTACTTAAAATTGTATAGTTTATATGCTCAATGTTGGTATCTATGCAACTGGTTGCATACAACAACAGAAATAAATAAAATTTAAAAACAATTTATATTTTGTTTGTTTGATTTGTTTGCCCAATACTACAGACCCAATCAAGATTTCTGAAATCAGGTGGGGATATCAATTCTTGAGGAGGTTCGGGTGTCTTCCGCCATCTTGGATCACAAACTTGTGGTATTAACTTTTTCTATAATTGCAAATAATATTTCTAGGGAATACATATTGTTACGAAATTTAAACTGAATAATCATATTGTA
>JAULBM010005192.1:0-11869 GCA_032357055.1 Geukensia granosissima
AAGTGGCATGTCTTTCTGCGGACTGTTGCTTTCGTGAGCTAGCATGTTAAAAATCCGGCTCAGCGTGTCGGTCTAGTACAAAGCAGGGTTCATCGTCAGCATTCATTAATATGCTCTCGTCCTGAATATGTATGAAATACTTGCCACTGGACGTTAAGCAACACTCAATCAATCAAATATTTGACATTATCCTTTATGGGGGAAACTGGCCTCAGAATATTTTTGTTACCTGCATTTTGGGCATCAGAATAATCTTTTGGTGAAAAAACCTACCCCCCCCCCCTTTTCAGAGTTCAATGGTCGTTACTTTAGCAAGAAACATTGCGTTTGAATATATTTTAGAAACATGGATAAGTTAACAATGCATATTGTTCTCAATCGTAGATCGGACTGGGAAATAAATTGTGTAATAAAGCTTTTTATGCAAAATGCAAAGGGTGGCTGACTTTTTGGTACTTGAGAGAGGGGGGTGAGAATTTTTCTGTGTTTGGAAAAGGTGGGGTAAGTTATTTTTTTTGCGGGAGTATTTTTCAATTTGTCGGCCCACCTCTGGAGAAAATAATGACCGGTCCCTTATGTTTGTAATGTGATAAATTTTACAAGGTTATAGTATCCATACTCCTCTAGACATTCCCATGGTCCTATTAGAGTGTTAGTTTCAATCATAGCAAAATCATTTTCATATTAAAAAAAGGATATTAAATTCAGCTCGATACTAGTCTTTTTCAAAATCCTCATGATTAACGCCAATTCTATGTCAAAAGCACCATTCGATTTTTTGACAACATGGTTAAAATTTGCTGCAGACGTCGGACTGTCACTTTCACTGATTTGAGGTGTGTCATCTTCGCTAGCCAAGAATTTCGCTCACGGTGCCCCCTGAAGAGAGGGGGGGGGGGGCCGTGAGCGAAACCCTTGTCTAGTGAAGATATTTGCCTGCCTTTCAATAAAAAGTAATGTGAGAAAAACTTCTGATTATAGACTCCGTGGACTTTTTATTTTACAAGAAATTTGTCCATTACTTTGTACATATGATTAATATATAATTTATCAGTGTAAAAAGTTTTTGAACAATACGCCCACGCAATTTTACTATATTAATTCACATGGACTAAATTTAAAAGCTTCATGTGACCATCAACATGTGACGCGTTATATTTACCTATACAGGGAAGTTAATTTTAGCCAGAAATTTCCCGTAACAATGTCCGAGTGGAAAAGTAGCCTTTTTGGTTGTTTTGACGATTTCGGGTTGTGTATCATAACCTATTTCGTTCCATGTTACACATTTGGTAAAAATGCAGAAGCTATGGGAGAGAGCTGTTTATGCTGTGGTGAGTTTTTTCGTAAGCTCATAAAAGAGTACAACTGTACTTTAATCTTTAACAAGCTGTTTTTATTTCGCCATCCCATCATCCCTTGTCACAGATTCAAGATACGATTTTTTAAAAATACATATAAATACTTATATATATGTAATATTTGATTATTTTTGTAATTTTTAATAGGGGCCACGCCGATATGATGTTAGTTCTTTAACTTAAGCTTTAGTTCTTGTAGTCTGCTGTCAACGTTTTCGTCTGATGTTTGCATTTCACTTATATTGGCGAACACGGCGGATATTTGCATTTCACTTATATTGGCGAACACGTCGGATATTTGCATTTCACTTATATTGGCGAACACGTCGGATATTTGCATTTTACTTATATTGGCGAACACGTCGGATATTTCCATTTTAATTTATGTAGATATATCATTACAATGATTGATTTTTTTCCAAATTTTATTGAATTGAATAATGAAAAAAAAAAACCAATAAAAGTTCTTAGCCCATCAACATCCATGCAAAATAGGACCGTTGCGTCTTTCATTAAACAGTCTTTAGAACTGAGGGAAGGAGACAAAAATGCAGTCATAATTCTGCCATTTATGATGTTTAATGTTTATTGTATCATTAGTAATCTTGTTTTTGTGTAATATTGTAATGCTAACACCCAAATGGGTTGGAGGTCTGCATTGAAATGAATAAATAATGTTATTGGGGAAAAGGTTCGCTTATAATAGAAAACTGCAAATATCCGACGAAAACGTTAAAAGGAGACGGCAAGAACTTATAAGATGCCAAATGGTTAAATTTTCTTCCTAACCGTGCACTTAATCCAGTACCCTCCTTAGCGATTAAGTCCCCCCACACCCCCTTGTGACCGATTGATCAAACATTTATCCAGCGAGTGATGAGTCGATGAGCGTACCTCTATTATCCGATCGATGGATAAATGGTCAGTCTAGATCTCTTTCATCATTATTTATAACAATAAAGTGTAACAGTTTATTTATTTTAAAAACTGATCAATATCGGAACGAGGTAATGTATCTATTTATTGTTTGTAAGCTGTGACAAAAACATATTGGGATATCAATTCTTTCAATTCATTTTATGTCCTGCCACGTTGTCATGTCGCAGTGCAGTTTATTGAAATTTTAAATTTTTGATACTCCGTTTGCCCTTTAAGATACACAATGCATCCAATAAAATCTAGACGTAAAATTAGTTCGTAGATTTTTCCAAAAGCCTATACGACGAAAACCTGTTTGAAACGAAAAAAAGTTCGGAAAAAATAACTGCTGAAATAAAGTGTTGACAAGTGCGATATTGTCACAGTGGAAATATAATTCCTGATGCATACATGTAATATAGAAAGAGAAAACCTACAAAGGCTGTAAACAGAATTATTGACTATAGTCACAGGTACTTGGGGACAGGATTCCCCTGTATGGTACCCCTATGGAATGTACCCTCCTATAGGCGAATTATCTTTCGACCCGCAAATATTCTAAATGGTGTTTGTTTGCAAGGCCTTCAACAAGGCTGGAAAATCACTCCTTGTGAAAAGCTCGAAATCGCGCCAAATAAAATATCGTGATATCGTTTATAAATGCGTAAAATAATACTGCTCTTACCTGAATATAATAAAAAATGTACATTTAACAAAACACAATGACAAACCTATGACCACAAATCCTGACTTGGGACAGACACATGAGACATGTGGTAGGGTTAGTCAAGTTTAGTGGGATCCCGACCTCCCCCTCCCCAACGAGCGTTCAAGGGAAAAAATGAAGGAAAATATAAGCATTTCTGCACTAACCAACATGTTATATATGAAATTGGACAGACTGTCCTAGGTTAGGAGAAAGAGCACTCACGAACATGTCTAACCCCTCCACATACTTTATGTGCCAGGATATCGTCACTGGCTGTTGCAAGCCAGGAACCTGTTGTTTGGTGGTATCGTTGTTTTTGTGGTTTATTATTACAAGCTTTAGATTGTAAATACGCTTGATTTGGTCTATTAGTGTTCTTTTAATTTTTCTAGGACTTTAACACCTTGCTTTTAGTCCATTTTTGAAAGCCTGAAGGAATCCTGTTGATGATAACTGTAGGAATGGCCGAGTGTTTGATTTCGACTTACCTTTCAGATCACTTTATCACCTATACGGCCTTAGTTCGCGACTGATTTTGTACCACTCAAAAAAGGTTGTCTTTCACTCGCATCGCACAAGATAAGGTTTGTCATGCAGTTACCTACCCAAGGTCGGTACTACGGCTTCCTCCACCAGTAAAACTGACCGTAGCGATATGACTGAAATGTTGTTGGAAGTGGCTTCAAACCCTAATTAAACATACAAAACCTAATTGGTAATAAAGACTTTTTGCGCGGTTATCTTATCAACAATTTTACCACATGTTTCTATATTGTAATTGTTTTGATATACAAACTCGTGTTAAGAGCTTTTCTGTTAATAAAAATTCATATTTCAAAAAAAATTTTCTTCTTGCAGCTCTGACATACATGATTCCAATAATACACTTGGTAGCAGCTACTAGTATTAGAGGAAGGATACGGGATGAAAGAAGCATTGTAGGCAGCACCTGTGGAGACATTTTTACTGTACTTTTCTGTCCTTTTTGTGCATTGGTACAAGAGGCCATCGAAGTTCGTTCGGATGCCTTGCTGTACCAAAGAATGGCTCGTGAATAGAGGAAGGATCTGTATAAAATAAAATTTGAAAATCTTTTTTTTCATAGACCCACATCTCTGATTAAGGACATTCATCCGCGACAGCTGTATTTTTGTACTTATTTGTGCATGTCATTCTGTATTTTTAAACATGCAGACTGAGACTTGCATTTACTTGTAATGTAAATATTTATACTGTTGTAAATATGTAAATACTTATTTCATATTACATGTATTTGTTCCCATCCTTATTGATGAAATTAAAAAAAAGGTTTTACTGCACCAATTGTATTTGAAGACTAATTCTCCAGCGAACAGTGAATAGTCCATGCAAACCTACTTCCAAAGCCCAGTATAATTATTTATAATCAAAGTCCAAAATACTGTGTCGTTTAATATGTTTTTGCGTATACAGCTATTCTAGGTAAACGTCGCATGATCGTCATTAAAAACAAACAAAATCCTAAATAGACAACATACTTATTTGAACCAATGGTATAGCAGCAATTTTCGATTTTTTGACATTCTTAGTGAGAGAAATCCAAAGACGGAACCGAACCGTCCGGTAAAAATAAAATCTTTATCCTGTAATACAATATTTTGTTCTGTCTTTTGACATCTTTTTCCTTGAGAACGATAGACGATAAAATATGTCATGCATGTTGGCATGTTCTACTGAACGCTTCCATTAGTAAACAAGAATAATATGACAAAAAACATCGAAATTTGTTTCAAATATAAATTTCCTACATATTCTGATATATTTGCGTTTTCCCCTTTTGTATTCTTATATTTCATTAATGATAAAAGTACAAAATGTTTGCAGTGAACTGCAGTTGCTTTACTCACAAGGAATCATATTCTAAATGTTTATAATATTCAATGGCAGGCTGTCATCTGGAAAAAACGTGAGGATCACAGTAATCATGCAGACAATAAAACAGTTCCATACTGATCAAGGGAGATTTTCGATGCCAGGTGACAAAAACTTATCTCTGGCCCTAGTGCTCATGCCGAAGCCATGCTTGACATACTTACTAGCATTAGTGTTCATTACGCAGCCATGCTTGACATACTAACTGGGACACTAGTGTTCATGCCGAAGCCATGTTTGACATACTTACTGGCACTAGTGTTCATGCCGAAGCCATGTTTGACATACATATTGTCACTAGTGTTCATTAAGCAGCCATGCTTGACATACTAACTGGTACACTAGTTTTCATGCCGAAGCCATGTTTGACATACTGATTGGCGCTAGTGTTTATGCCGAATCCATGTTTGACATAATTTCTGGCAAGAGTTTTCATGCCGAAGTCATGTTTGACATACTTACTGGGACAAGTGTTCATGCCGAAGGCTTGTTTGACATACGTACCGGCTCAAGTGTTCATGTCGAAGCCATGTTTGACATACTTATTGTCACTAGTGTTCATGTCGAAGCCATGTTTGACATAATTATTGGCACTAGTGTTCATGCCGAAAGCATGTTTGGTATACTTACTGACACTAGTGTTCATGCGACGCCATCTTTGACATACTTACTGGCACTAGTGTTCATGCCGAAGCCGTGTTTGACACACTCACTGGTACTAGTTTTCATGTCAAAGTCATGTTCGACATATTTAGTGGCACTGGTGTTCATGCCGAAGCCATGTTTGACACACTCACTGGCACAAGTGTTCATGCCGTAGCCATGTTTGACATACTTGCTGGTATTATTGTTCATGCCGATGCCATTTCTGACATACTTACTGGTACTAGCGTTTATAACATAGCCATGTTTGACAAACTAACTGGAACTAGTGTTCATGCCGAAGCCATGTTTGACATAATGTCATGCCAAAACCATGTTTGGCATACCCACTGGCACTAGTGTTCATACAGCAAGGACAGCACATTCTATATGTGTTTAAAAAATCGAGCATAAAATTAGCGCGGTGGTATACAAGTTGGATTTTATGCGAGCTTTTCTTGGCATGACAAACTTAAAAAAAACTTTATAGACCTTCAAAAATTGATTCGTCTATATCCCTTTCATTGATATTTTGACCAACATGAAGTTTCCTTTGTATTGACTCTAAAGGGAAAATGTTATCTGGTCAGACGAAAACAATCTGCCCTACCGATAAATATGCAAGCTGCGTTTTTTACCTGAATCTGAAACATGATTCCAGATCATTTTTATGTTTCATCGTTTCTTTTGAATGAATCAGAAACAAGATTTCGAATCATGCGAAACACAAGAGACCAATGATTAAACTTGAAATCATAAAAAATATAAGTGTTTTGGAACATAACGTTTTTTAAATGGTTGAAACATGATTTGGATTCACTTTCAGATTCAGGTAAAAGAAACGCAACCCCAGATGAATCACGAATAGGACACAGTTGTCTGATACTTGTGTCTAAAAGCAATGTAAATTACCTGGCCCTCCTTCTGAAAATACCTTTTTTGCAACCGTGGGACATTTTTAAATGACTGTCGAGTCAGTAATTAGTCTGTCATTTTTAAAGATAACGACATTCCCTAAAATGGTACTGTACAAGTTTTTAAGGTGCACCTTTTTATCTAGTACGTAATTATGAAATATTTACACAGATAAATCAAATCTAATAAGTATATAATAACTGACTTGTAGTTCATATTCAACATGTGACCTCCGGTCGATTCAAGTATACAGCAAAAAATTTAACAAATAATATTTTTTATTGGAAACGCATCATGGCTTCCTGGAAGAGTAGTTTATTTGGTTGTTTTGATGACTTCGGTCTCTGTATTATAACATATTTTGTTCCATGTTATACGTTTGGCAAAAATGCAGAGGCTATGGGAGAAAGCTGTACACTATGTGGTGAGTATAATTCATACATGTCATTTAAATATTGCGAGAGGCGGATCTCGTGGTCCAGCCACTTTAATGATTGGTTGATTGAATGTTGCTTAACGTCCAGCGGCAATTATTTAATTCAGAACGAGAGCGTATTAATGAATGATGCTGAAGAGGTCCTGTTTTGTACTGGACTGACACGCTGAGTCGAATTTTTAACATGCTCACGAAAGCAGCAGTCCATATAAAGACATGCCACTTTACTCAGACACATCATTCTGACACTGAGTCGACCAGTCTTTGCTCTAATTCCTTCTTGCTTAGCGGAGAAGCAACAAATACCAACTTAAATGTATTTGATTTGACCCAGAACGGGGATGGACCCCACGACCTTCGACCCTCGAGGCCAGCACGCTCACCATTACACCACCGAAAAGGTCCATATAAATGAAACATTACCAGCAGCGGATACAGTAGTCCAGCCATTTTGTCAATTGGTGAAAGAAGTGCAGCATGTGCTTGCAATTTCACCCTTGCAAAAGCGGTGTCCGCTTCTGATAACGTTCCGGTTTAGAGGGAATTTTATTATAGACTGCTGGGACTAGTAAATCCATCTGTTTAAAGCCAAACAACCTTGCACCTGCATAGTTGATCTAACCACTTTTTATCCAATCAAATTAGTTTAAAAACTTATGAACTGTTTGTCGAGATCTCAACCCAGTTTATTTCTAGAAGAAGTAGAACCCGAGTGTAACTTGAATCTAAGGGTGCTCTTTTTGTGGCACTGTTAAATAAACTTCAAAATCAATCCAAATGGGGTGCAAAGAGCGTTTAATACCAGATTATACATTAAATTCTAGAAAAGGTCTTTTAAACGTTGACTTTAAGAAAATATGGACCACTCAGGACAACTTGAGTAATCCCTTGGGTCCGCATTGCTCATTTCAATATAAGTTCTTTTTTTTTCTTACATAGGGACGAACTATTTCTGGGGACGGACCGACTTGAAAGTCGTTGTCTCGTCAAAAGGAACATGCTCGTACATTTCCGCCATTCTTCGGAAATAATTTGGATAGCCGATGATGTTCAGATTGCTTTTTGGTCGTACCCTACGGTTTTCTCTCGCTTCTGTTGTTGTTTTTTTTAAACACCTATTTTTTATTAATTAAGAACCCCCGTTTATTGAGATCACTGGTCTTTTTGCAGAGGAAATAATTGGAACCCATCAGACCATGCGTTGAAGTATTAACTTTTTAAACCCATGGTCAGATTAGTCCGGCCTTTGTAAGCTTTAAACGAACCATTGGAATTGCAAATTATTTTTAAGTTTCATCAATATATTATGAAATTTATAAGGTGCGCTGAATGCATTTGACCTTTTCTTTCAGCTCTAACATATGCAGTGCCAATCATTCATCTTTTCGCAGCAGTTAGTATCAGAGGACGAATCAGACAGGAGAAAAACATTGTAGGGGGCACATGTGGAGATCTTATTACAATTCTGTTTTGTCCGTTCTGTGCTCTTGTCCAAGAAGCCATAGAAATTCGAAGTGAGCCATTGTTAAGCCAGGCAATGTCGCGAGAATAGTTCCATTAGGATTTCAAAATGTGTTCTATTTTTGAGATATTAGAAATGCAGAAACATTTATATAGAAATGAATTGTGCAATTGTATATACATGTATATATTTTGAACTTCTTTAAGAAAGGATCTCGCCGAATATAAAAGTATTTAAATAATAAAATTGCAAATCTTTTAGATAAAATGGCCTTTATTTACTTTGGAGGACCCAGTACTCATGGATTAGGATATTGTGTATGATTAGGGTTAGATTTTGGGCTAATTTTGGTTAGGTAAAGATTAGGGTTTGGGGATTTGTTAGAGTTGAGGATCAGCAGGTTATTGATGGGTTGAGGGTAGTGTAAGAATATACTTTAACCTCATTGGGTTGGGTCCACTGAAGTAAATGAAGGCCGATCGATAAAATATGACAATTTATGTAGATAACTTTAATATAGAAGTCGGACAAACGTCCTCATCTATCAAGTTGTTTGTCATACTATCTACTGACATTATCTTTTTACACTTTATATGTCCCTGAAAAAGATAATGACTGAAAGATTAAAGGGGTTAGTGATCGGTACGACATAACATGGACCTAACGAACGTTTCACAAAATATATTTTTGGTGGAACACTGAAGAATATAATCATATTTCAATATGAGTCTTATACAAAAATGTATACTTTAGTTGGCTGTAAAATATTTTAACACTTAAATCTAATAACCCTAATAACAGAAACAGAATTGTTTAATTTGGTATGGGGAAAACAAACTGATCATCTTTTTTTTCAGATTAAACTTCCTGGACTACTGATGGAAAAAGTACAAATATTGCTAAAAGTAATAAAATGAATTTTTATTGTATTCTGACTAACATGTTAAGAAAAAGAACTATTTAATGATGCAGGTTTCTTTCTTTTTTCTTTCCTATTGGTTTTTCAAGAGGGGAGGGATCCAGTGATAATCGGTCCTTGTACAGTACCTATTGTTGAAATAGCCAACTTATCATTATAGAAAGTAAATTGAGGATTTGCATCACAACATCACAAATGCTTTTTCAACTTACCATAGTATAGCTTTATGACATGTATAAGGGTAGATCCTGGACTTCTCAAATAGGAGGGTGTGGTGGTCAGAATATTTTATCACAAAAAAATCTTCCATGGGTTATCTGCCCTTGGATTGAGCCGAGATGAAATTCATTCCTAAGTGCAAATCAAAACATTGTGCCTTATGTTCATGTAAAGTTTCATTGAAATCCATTGAACGGTTTGGGGGGATGTGCTTACAAGGTATGTGGACAGACAGACAGACAGACAGACAGACAGACAGGGTGATTCCTATATACCCCATAAACTTTGTTTGCTGGGGTATAAAATCTTACTTAAAGCTGGTGCTCACACTGGGTTATATCTGCCACTTTGTACTGTGGTGTGCAGTAGGTCTGTTTGTATTTACTCATGATGTAGCTCAGGGCTTATCCATTATAACAGATGTAGTGTTCCAACAACCTGGGCACAGTGGTTCAACTTATTTAACTAAGAGTTAAATTTAACCCAGCTTATTTCTAATCATATTTTTTTACATATTTATGCAATGGGATGGAAACAACCCATGTCCCGTCCGACCGAGAGCATTAATTTGCTGTGTAGAACGTTAATAACCTTCACCCCCAAATAATGCCAACAAATAAAATTTCTAAAATCATGCAGAGGGTAACAAGTGACCTATTTTTTCAGACTTTCATGATAATGCAAATGCATCTGGTATATCCCATTTGGGATTTGAAAAATATAAAAAGTAATGGAGGAAATTGGGAAAATGAAGAAAAAATTGTTGGGCTGAAATATTGATCCAAGTGAAAGAAAGCTGGTGGAAAGTATTTTCAATGCAATTCAACTAAACTGTTTCCTATAATTTTATTATTTTCGTACTTTAGATACAACTCTTGTTGGCATCTTTATCATAAATGTGACTTTCAGAAAGTTTTAGGTTAATTAGAATGATAAAAAAACTTTTTGTCTTTAATCTATTTGCATGATTGTTAAGTAAATCTTTACTTAATAATTTATGTTTGCTAACACTTAAGTAACGTAGAGAAAATGTGTCAATGGACATGAATGCCCCGCCCCATCTTAGCAAACAGGAAGTAAACATATGAGGACATGTAAAAAGTGAAGCATGGTACAATTTACCCTGTTTACGCTTCAGACCAAAATACTAAGCAGTGAAATCTTTGACATGATTGATTGATTGATTGTTGTTAAAGTCCAGTGGCAAATATTTCATGCATATTAGGACGAAAACAAGTTAAACAACGCCCCTTTTGGAGGACTAAAGCCTCCAGGACGGAGATACCTGGTGCCTATTCTTTCCCCGGCACAACCTACGAGAAGGGGAGTTCGAGTATTTATACATCCCGCTCGAACTAACGGACGCCCCTTTAGCAGGGGTTCTTCAATGAGGCGGAGAGACCGAACGACCTATTTCTATAACCCGGCCGCCCTCGGAGGGGCCTTTTGATAATATTGACAGACATACAGACAGGTGTAGAAGGGTAGAACTAAATGGCCCTGGCGTGGGCATAAAACTGAAAAGTCTAATATTTCATATTCTTTATTGCATCCGTTTATCTACTTCATATATACAAACAGTTATAGTTTGGCATTGACAAAAATAAACAATAACAACAGTTAAGTACAAAACATATTTACAGCATTTGTTTCTTGGACCTTTTGATTATATATGTAAACAATATACTGAACGCCAACAAAAATGCAACACTTAACAATTATAGCCCAGGTTAAAATGCTATTAAATTGTTTTGAGTTTGTTTATTAATAATTCCTGAAACATTTATGAAAATATAAAAGAACAAACTTTTTCAACAATGAAAACAATAAATTTTTGTTCCTTGCAAATTGTAAAAAAATCAGATTTACTGAGATAAAGTCTTAAATCCTACAATACTGAGATAAAGTCTTAAATCCTACAATTTGACCCTAATATCATTTTGGAGATAGTCAGAGATTAGATTTTGGCTTGATTCTTTGGTATGCCTAAAGTGATTTTTTCAAAGTTTGCCAAAAATTTATAATTTTTCCAAAAAATTGAAGTTTACATTTTTTGGTAAAAGATGCAATTTATTAAAAACCCAAATTGAAAAAATCAGAAATTGCTGAAATTTAGCAGAAACAAATATTGAAGTGACCTTGTGCAACACACAAATTTTTGGTTTGATAATAGTTAGAAAAAGTTTATCGAGCAGAGGCAGATCTTAACTCTTAGAAAATGGGGGCCCACTTGCCAACATTCAAATACTTGTACACAAGTGTATCTGAATTTTGGAAATGGTTGATACACTCCTGCATGCATGAACAGAGGTGCTTCGCAAGCACATAATACGACCGCAGCACGTTGAAATGTGAAAGGTGAACAAAAGATCTTTTG
>JAULBM010005203.1:0-11869 GCA_032357055.1 Geukensia granosissima
GAAGTTAAAATTCTATGATCACTTGGTGGGTGGCTGTCTCATGGACAATCATGCCACATCTCCTATTTTTATATTTAGTAATTGTCCTTCTGATAAGGTCCATGATAGCTCAAGTTGACATTTTTCAAAAAAAAAATATATCACAAAACATGAAATATTATTTAAAAGAAAGATTAAGGAATATATGCCAGAAAGACACAATCCACAACATACATGTTTGTTTAAAACAGATATTAAAAAGTAAAATTTAAATGCATGTAAAGTGCTTTTCTGGATTTACCTTCATCAGACAGGCTAGGGGACAAAAAGGGGAAAAATGGGGAAGATTGGTCAAAGTTAATGAATTTCTACTTACATTCATGGACCAAATGAAATATACAGTTTGGGATGTTTGAAGTATCTAAAGGCAAAAGATAACAGTCGGCAAATTTTACAAATTAAAGTACTCATAAATAAATAAGGGCATACAACTCAAGCAAAAACTCAGTTGTTATATTAAAACAAAAGAATTGGAAAAAAAATTCAGTAGTAATATTTAAAAGAAAGAATATGGAATATATGCCAGAAAGATACGATCCACATTGAACATATGATTAAAGCATTTTAATGGATGTAAAGCACTTTTCTGGATTTACCTTCATTATACATTCTAGGGGCCAAAAATAGAAAGATTGACCAAAATTGTGTCCGACATTCCAGCCCACCAACCAAGATGGCCACCACAGTCGAAATTAGTTTAAAATAGGACCCTATAGGAAATTCACTTGAAAATCTTCTTGTCTGAAACTGAACTAAGCCAATTGCAACCAAACTTTGGTGGAATGGTCCTCTACAAAATTTGTGTCCGTTATCCCGGCCTGGCAACTGGAATGGCTACCACAGCCGAACTTAGTTTAACATAAGATCCTCAACAATCTTCTTGTCAAAAATTACTAAGACAATTGCAATAAAAAAATGATGGAATGGTCTTATAGTGGTCCTCTACCAAAATTATGTCCGACATCCCCGACAAGCAATCAAGATGGCCGCAGCTGGAAAGTTTGTGTAACATAGGACTCTATTGGAAATTAATTTAATTGTTAGAAAATAATGAGCCAATTGTCCTTTTCCAAAATTTTGTACAACATTCCTTCCTGGCGATGACCAGTGAGGAATCTCTGTCTGGTGAGCCAGACAAGTCCGTGGGAGCCTCTGGTATAAGTTTTATTCTTGGTTTAGATAAACATACAGATACTCTATATATGTTGCAGAACCTTTTTCGAGTAGCATATTTAATATTAATCCACATTTTCACAAAAATATTCTGAAATCATTCCTTGCACAATTTCAGTAAAATTTTTACCATTAAAAACAAAATAATTTATAGCTTTATTATTTTTTTACATACCCAATACTATTTTCTGCGAACAGATGATTTAAAGAGATAGTTAAAACTTCAATATCACAATTTTACTTATGTATTTAGAGATTTTTGACACCAAAAATAAATCTTTTTGTTTAAATATTTGCTCCTTTAATCAACAACTCAGGAAATTTTATCATATATATATTGAAACAGTACCATGTCCATGTTTAAGTTGAACATGTTATTGAAATCAAATAATAACCACCATAAAATTTAAAAAAAAACATGGTTATATATGCAATTTATATTGAAAAACAATAGTGACCAAATACTTTTTGCATGTCTCGGTATATTTACATATACATTAATTTGATACATTTACAAGACAAAATATATGATGTGATTTTTTTTCATTTTAGATATATTTAGATATGCACACTATATGAACAAAGATTTGTTTACATTTCTCTTACAAGACACAAATTATATTTTGAATATAATGAATAATTTTGAATACAATACACACCTTACACTGGTTATATGAATATATTTTTAGTTTGTGGATTAATCATCTTAGTAACAGCTGTAATATTGGGCAAGCTGTTTATCTCCAGAAAATGGAGGATATCTCGAGGTCGTCCTAGACGTCCACCACAACAGTGCATGCAGACATGCTCAGGTATAATATTGACCCAATCCAACTTGCCTAAAATTTTTGTGCCATCCTATTAAAGTTAAATGATTTCAGGCATTTTATCTGTTAAATACACGATTAAAACAAAGCAGAATCAACTGCAAGAAAATCCCTTCCATTTAGAATATTCTTATTTTGATTTATTTCTAGAATAACTTGTTTTGAAAATTTCAAAGAATGATTCAGGTTGTATATGATAAAGATTACAACTTGTCAATTGAACAATTCAAGGTCAACAAATGACCTCTCTCGAAGACCACATCATAAGCTTGGAATTGTCTGAAAAAATCGTTTGTTCTATCATTTTGATCAAATTGTTACATGCCAAGCATTTTCTATTAAAAACAAGTGACAGAAACTCAGAGTAAATCATAAGTGCAAACAATCATGTTTGGTTTTAGCTTTAGAATGAAGATATTTGAATTTCAAATGTAAAAACTGATTATTTTATATGATTTGAATGTGTTATTTGTTTCTTATGTGAGCTGAAATATGAAGTAATACCAAAACTGGTAAATTTATCAATAAATGATAAATGATAAAGCAAATGTATTTAATTTGCCTTTTCTATGATTAGAAAAATTTGGGGGTATTTCTTATAACTGGTTTGGTAAAAACTTGCTTTATGAGATCATCTTTACATGCAAGATTGTGTTGATTTTTACTTGTGTACAGCAACAGCCAATGTCAACGACAAATAATGTTGACATGTATCTTTGTGAGTACTCCTTGGAAAGAAATAGGCCATAAAAAAATGATATCATAAGAGTAACAGGTTTCACAACTTATTGAAACATTATATCTTATGAACTCTGATTATTTGTCTTCATCTTAATAAAAAAATTGCCAATGGTTTGTTTAATTATTATTTATTTTAAAATGAAATAACTTGAGTTGATGAATAGTTTTTCACTTATGAAATGCCAGGAATATTTTTTCACCAGGAAAACTTGGTATTAATTATGCTGTTTCAATTAAATAAAGATACACGTTTAATTTCAGTAATTCACACTCCATCTAATGATCAATTATCTACATGTACCAGAATGGAACCTCCTCCAGCATATGAGACGATAATGATGGCTGAAATTGGAAGTGAAGACGGACCAATCATAATGACATCACCACCAAATTATAATGATATCTCTGGACCAATTCCAAAGTATGGAGATCCAATGTAACAATAACCAAAAAAAATGATGGGCATTTTTTATATTGACCTTGCTGTGTCACTGAATAAATTATATTTCTTTTTTTTGCACTGTATATAAGGAATCATCACAATTCTTTTTAACTAAACAGAACTTTAAATGATTGATATATGAACATTTTTAGGAGATTAAAACAGAGATGGGGAAAAGATCTCTTGTAAAAGGTTTCATTATGTTAAATAATTGAAATGTTTTCAAAGTGGCAGGTTTTTATCATTTAATTTTTAAAGAAAAAGTGATTTTGTGTGAACAAATTTTTGATGAAAATATTGATAACATGTATAAAGGAATAAAAATTTGCAGAATAACCAAAGGTTGACTGGTTTTCAACCTGCTTGTCATTTGTGTGGTACCAGTCATTTCCTAAGCATTATTTGATGCATGTAGCATCTTCAGCTAACACCTGGAGGAGCTGGGTATTTTTTTGTTAATTTAACTAAATCATCTCTTTGTTTAAAATCCAGGTACCAAGTCAAATGTAATATTTATAAACAAAGTTTTTGCCCAGTATTGCATTAACTGAAGATGTTAACCTTTTTTTAATCATTGGTTTATTTTATATGTTTAATGTTTGAATATGGATGTCCTTTTAAGGGAAAATTTTGGTTGTTCAGCAGCTCTGTTCTTCTTAACACAGTTTAATAAACCTTGCTTGAACTTGAATGACCTTTTATCCATGGGTGTCTTCAACTGTATTTTTAGTTCATAAGGATTCTATACCTGTTTATTGTAAGAGTCCTTCAACTTTAGAATTATTGTAACTTACTGCTTATAAGTGTTCGAATTATTGAATTTCACAATTTTAAAATTTCTTGTCCACAATTAATTCTACAAATAGTTTGATATCATGTATGTTCACATTAGAAGTTGTTGAAAATAAAACTTTATTTAAAAAAAATTAATTTTAGGGATCAATGTCTTTGTCAGAAATTTCAGTGGTGTTAATCATGTATAATTTCATGAAAAAACATGTAATAGGTTGGGCTTGTTTGAAGTAGTTGAATTATACTTATGTGTCAGATATGTTCACATGTATGTCAAAGCGATTTCAATAAGCTCTGAAAACACTGAAATGTTAATCACTTGCTCAATTTGCATTTAATAATGCAAATTAATACACAGTAGGTGTGAACATGGCATAATATTTATATTGCAATATCGAGTTAAAAGATTTGATGTTTTCGAACTTGATTATTCATTTGAAGCAGTATGTCACTTTGGTGTTAACACCAAACTGACATATTGCTTAAAATGAATATTCAAGTTCAAAAACATCAAATGACACTGAATGGACTTTAAGGCCCTGTTCACACTACAGAAGTTAATCTGGATTAACTCGGGTAAATGTGGATTAAGTCACTTCGCGTTCACACTAGGTTTGAATTAATCTGGATTAAATAAATTTGAACTAAGTTTATCCTAATCAAGTTAATCTGGATCAAATTATAGAAAGGAAATGTGGAATATATGGCGTCATAAATAACATTACTTATGTTCTTTTGATTTCTGTGTTTCAAGTTGAATCCAGATAAAATTATGCCAGAACCCCAACACTAGTGTGAACGCAACAGGTTACTTTTTAACTGGCTTAAGTTGATCTGGATTAAGTTAATCCAGTCATTTGAGTTTGAGCAGTAGAAACTCGACTGTATTTGAATACTTCTGTTTGAGGTATCTTAAATTTGAGGGATTCGACTTGGAATCTTTCTAAAATAGTACAGTGCCTATTTGTGCTCAGTATTATAAAAATATTTAAAACACAGAGTGCTACAAAAGAATTTATTCACTTAATCTTACTTGTGCTATATGATTTTAATTTGTGTTTTACAAATTTTAACTAGTGTTTCTGTAATGCTTCTATTTTATTGTTATTTTATCAACTAAGTTTGTTTTTGTTGTATGGAAAGTTTGGTGCCAACATCTAAAAAGTGGTAGATACTGTGTCAAATGACATATTTAATCAAATTGGGATTTTTTTCAAGATTATTTCTTGTTTGTATTAAAATTATTTCAAGTGTAATTTGAATACATGTATCATAAGTTGATTGAGGAATATTTGGTTCCTATGTAAGCTAGGTGCAAGCCAAATGCTAATTTCTCATTCCTCTTGAAATGCTAATTTCTCTTTCCTTTTGAAATGACATTTTATTTCTTGTATGTCCATGCAGGGACCCTTAAAAAACTTAGGAAATCTTTTGAAAACAACAGGTGTTGATCATGTATTCAAATCATGTTACTTCAGTTGTCCTATTTAATACTTAAGAGCCAAATCAGGTCCAGTTGTATCTTCTTCATTTGTTAATTCTCACTAAATAACAATATAACCATTTGTTTTTATTTTGTTATCACTGTTGTTTGTTCAGTTTTTATATATAAAAGTAATCATACTATGTATATTGTTGACCATTCTTTGTTGATTTGTAGTTTATTTTATCAATTACGAAAATGAAAATCAAATCTCCATTTAATTCAGCCAAAGATTATTATAGACGTTCTAAAATAATGGAAAAATAAATTACTATTAACTGTATTATACTGTTACTATACCAGTTAATTATTTATATTGTTACTATAAATATATATGTTTAAAGTCGTGTCTATAAACTATATATGACCCAGTTGACTGTTTTTCAAAAAAAAATTGTAATGGTAAAAAGAATAATACAAAAGGTTATTTATTTCACATTCTCAGATGAATTATTTTTTCTTCATGTGATATTTTTTCTTCCTTTGGTAATCCACCTTAACATTCTCAACTAAAGGTAGTATGTTTATTGAATTATATAATTTTTGGCTGTTGAAATACTTGATATAAATGCATTCTTTGGTAAATACTTCAACTGCTACCAGATTCCATTTTTATTTTCTGTGTTCTATGCGGACACAAACCAAAATAAACATTAAAAAAACACACATTGATATAGGCCTACACTAAATGAAGAGCCCTCATGTGCAACTTAGTCCCTTTATCCCACCTACATTTATACAGGTTTTTTATATAATTTATAAATGTTAACGTTACAATATGAATGGAATTTAAACAAATAATGATATTCCAATGTTGCATTCTTATGTACCGGTTAGTGTTAATATTAATAAAGTGTGAAATTACAATTAAGATCTTCAGAAAATTGTAAACAAATAACAACATAATAGAAAAGGTTTCAAATTCCAATTATTTTTATCATTGTTCTTCATGATTTTTCTGTAATTTTTTTACTATGTTTAATGCATTTATTACCATTTGTATATATAATTTTTTTATATTATTGCACACACCAAGTTATTGACATTGGTTTGGTGTAACTCTTTTACAAAAGGCTGTCCTTAACCTTTATAGTTAGCTTAAAAAATCCAGGATTTGGGGAAAGTACAAAGTAACAAAATGTCAAAATATTCTTATATAATGCGTTAAGTTAATTTTACAATATTTGTTGTTCTTGATTAAATGTGTTTATCCAAATTTGTGGCACTTTTATAGCCAAAATATTTATTGTTTTTTTTAATATTTCAATATTTATTTATTCCTCATGTAATTCCTGAATTAATTCTATCAGTTTAAAAAAAAAACTTTAGTTTCTTTTTCTGTCTATTTTTCTTAATACTGTAAATTCGGAAAATTATTGCATGCATTTATAATTGCAAATAATCGAATGGCAACATTAATGCTAGTTAATTTTTGCAGCTATTCAAAAGGTTTAATACAATATAACAAGAAAATTTCGGAATGTGAGTTCTAATTATTGCCATTACAATTATGTGGCATATTGCAATAAAATCATTGCAATAATTCCTGAATTTACAGTAACAACAGCTGGATGTTAACTGCTTCACAATTCTCTCAAATAAGGATGCTATAGGTAGTTTTATCTGAGAGGAGTAAATATAAATTTCCAGATACTTTTGTAGCTGTGAAGAAAACTGGCAAAGGTGTTTTTATCATAGCAGAAGCAATTTAAAAAAAAACATAATAAGAACTACATGTGGGAATTGGACTACAAATATTAACAAAGTATCAATGCTTCCATGGTAATTGTTTTGCTGTGTAATAGGCATGCTTAATGTATACTTTACAGCAAAGTTATTTATTTTTGCAATTTTATCAATATTCCCAAAAATTAATCTCTCATGATAAAAAATTAGTGTTCAGCTTTTCCAATAACATCTTTTTATTAATCAACTATTGATAAAGCGTTCTCCAAAAACAAAACTGTAATTTTTCCCAATCAGGGGCATTTATTTGGCAATAATTGGGTTAAATTTCAGTAGTCAAATGGTTAGAGCTAGTTATATGCTACATATATCTTAATTTGAGAAAGCAGTATGTACATTAAACAAGATTAGAACCCAGTAACCCATGTTCTGGTATTTTGTCATTGAACACTTTATAGTATATACTGTTCTGATTTTGAGTTGTGATACACATTACTTTTGTTATTATTTATATTTTTATTCAGATTTTCTTTAATAAAGAAAATAAATAAATTTTATTGTGTTTTTATATATAAAAATACCAAACACTTGTAATTGACTTGGAAATATTTGTAGAGTTCATTTCTAAGGACAATCCTCATTGGAACAAGTGATATTTTATATAAAACTGAACAAGTGATATTTTACATAAAACTGGAACAATTTCTCTATAACATGTATTTCTGTGCCCTGATTTATGTATTTTGTTTGGTGAAATATTGTGTTTTTATGTATTTATTGAAATTCATCGTTGTTGGTTTCCACAGTCTAACTCTTGTTCTAGGAAACCTTTTTTTATATGACTTTAAAAAAAAGAATTTTGTTGATCTAGCACTACCCTTTTTGGGGGTAGGGACTAAAATGGCCACACTCTAATTTTAAAAACTTTTTTATTTCACTACATGTACTGATTTTGATGTTTTTTATCCGTAAACCTACATTCCCATACTCCTTCACTAAATCCACTAGGAAGGTCCTTGACAAAGTTTCCATGTTTCCTCTCGATTCCATGGCAAATCCTGTGTCAGATTGGCTAAATCATTAACAAGTCTTCTCGTCACAAACAACTTGACAAAATAAATGATTGATTGTTGGTTGCTTAACATCCCGTGGCAAATATTTCATGCATATTCAGGACAAGAACAAGTTCAACAATTATTAATATCGATGGGACACAACAGGGCAATGGTTTTTGACAGCCACTGGAAAAGGGGAGTGATGGGTAGGGATTGGAAATTTAAAGACCAAATAAATATTTGATGTGGAGCATCTATGGAAAGCCCTTTACAAAGTTTCCTTGTTTCGTCCCAATCCAAGAAACACAGCCACCATGGATGATTCTTGTTTCTGAACCATAAAAAATTTCTCCTCTCAAACCATGCATCTATGCAAATTCCTTCTTAAAATTTCCTTATTTCATCCAAATTACGCAAAAACATTGTTTCCTTGGATGATTCTTTTTTTAGATTGTCTTGCACGTAAAAAATTTCCTTGAAACCAGTTGGGCAAATAGAATAATTTAGACAAAAAACATTACTGCCATGGATGATTACTCCCCCCCCCCCCTCAATTGTCTGGTACATAAAAATTTCCTTGAAACCAATTGGGTAAATAGAATAATTTTTGACAGGAAATGGATATCGGAGATCCTTTTAAAAGTAAAACAAAAATCATGGCCACTATTGGTCATTTCATGTTTGTTTTTGATTGGTCTTCTGAGCCTCTAGTTTTCAAATGATTTTATGTGAACATCGCAACAGTGTTACACCACGAAATTTTTTGTAGCATTCAATTTTTATGTAAAGGGGGTTAAAGGGTTAAAAAGGAAATTTACAGGAGATCTGAAATTTTTATTTTTCATATGATTTAGATGTGTTTTTTTTTAATTAGATTTATCTCAATAAGGGTTTTACTGCGTTTACCTCAGTATTGTGTCCAGCAAAATACTGTGTCCACAATTATTACAAATGCATCATTAGGAGTACATGTCAGTCTGACATATGTCTTTTGTCCTTGACCTAATTTTCATGGTCCATTGACTTTCATGGTCAGACTGACATGTACTCCTAATGATGCATAAGCATACCCAATATTGCTGACCTATCATATATAGTTATTGAGAAACTGACCTAAGCATGAAAACTTGACACTGGAGCTTCAAGAGTCACTGAACCATGCAAAGTAGGTCAAGGACCAATGTCATGTGGATGTCGATAATTTCATATCACGAACTATAAGCACACCAAATTTGGTCATCCTATCATTAATACTTTCAGAAAAATAGAGCTTTCAAAAAAAACTAACTTGGCCATTGCCGCCGCCGCCAGAAAGTAACACCTATGTCTCGAAGGTGAGACAAAAATCAATTCATGGTACCAAAAGTTGATATATGTGCTTTCCCATTTTTGACAAAGATTATGAATCTGGGAGATCTTCTACAGATTCCAAGAATTGCATGTTGAAGGGCAGAATCCAAGACACTCCGGCACAATCTAGGAGCTATGTATGTGTTTGTTTACAAATTCTGTTGGTCTTACGAGTAATTCCTGATATCTTTGGTTGGTCTATATTCACTGACAGGTTTCTGTGGGACTTTCACTGCATTCACTTTGAGTTTCTGTTCATCTCTCATAGTGTTCATAAACAAATTATAGTCCTGGGTATTCTCAAACACAAATGCCTTGAGATCATTATCACTGACGTGCATCTCAATAAACTTGGCCATGGATTTCTCCTTTGGATTAATCTGTAAAATAAAACAGAGGGAAAATGTATCCATGGGACACAGATCTTCGGCCATCAGGAAGTAGACATATTTCAAACCTGAAAAGGAGAGACATGGTACATCTCACCCTGATAATGCATCAAATTAATATCAAATCAATCAAAGCATACACAAGCTTAGAAATGACAGACGTTCTAACAGACAGATGTACGTATGGATGGACGGATGATGGTAAAACTTAATGCTTCAATCGCCTAAAAATGGGGCATAAAAAATTCTCTTTAAATTTATTTACAAAACTTTTAAATGAAATGTTTTCTAAACAATTCACCAATGAAAATCACCTTTTTTGTATATTTGTGATTCTAGGCACAAAATATGAAGAACTACAATATTACTAACTCTGTTACATAGAGAATCAATCAAAAACAAATAGAGCTGATTTAAAGTGAAAAAAGAGGATTTGCTTACTTGAAACCCTGCTTTACATAGGCCCACACAAGGACCAACTTATAAAACTTAGGTTGTGATTGGCTCAGTTGTTTCAGAGAAGATTTAAAGACAAGTGCTTAATAGGCTTATATGTTAATCTACATGCAATTTTGGCGTTGTGGCCATCTTGGTTGGAAGATATGGATGCAGGCAAAATTTTGGTAGGACAAGGACAAGGACCAATCCACCAAAGTTTTGTCCATTTAAGTAGAGTGTTTCAAAGATGAAGACGTATTTTTATGAATTTCTAATTGTTTCCTTTATTAAAATTTTAATATGTCAGCAATTTTCATTCTTGGTAAAAAGACCAGGATGCTCCAAACTATTTGATAAACAAGCACCAAAGAAGACTAACATTCATGTAGATTTCTATGTGAATTTTCCATTCTCAACAATGCTTTAAATACCAATGCACAATTTAAGTCATTGTGTAAGTGACTGTCAGGTGTTATACAAAGTTTTTGCTGAGGATCATTCAAGGAATATTACATTAACTGTTGGTTTGCATTGACTAATGGATTTCAGACAAGATATAATTTTAAAATCATTATTGGAACAGAGGTGCTTCGCAAGCAAAGCATGATATGACTGCAGCACGTTGAAATGTGAAAGGTGAACAAAAGATTCTTTGACACAATAATGTGTTGGACACAGTATTTTGCTGGACACAATAATGTGTTGGACACAGTATTGTGCTGGACACACCATAATATGACAATATAAATGATCATTTGACCCACATTTTCCTCAATACTAGTGTTTTTTTTGGTTGCATTTTTCATAAGTTATGATTTAGAAATAAACCATCAAAATCAGATGAAAAAGACAGATTTTCCATACTATTTGGAATTAATTCCCCACTTTGACCACTTTAAGCTAAAAAATGATTAGAGATACAGAAAATCTGTTGAAACATTAGTGAAATCTCCCAATGAGACAAATCAAATGAAAAAATTCTCATCAAAATCAAAAAATAAAGTTTCCCATATCCCACAAAATGATGCAAATTTATACTTTTCAGCCAATTTGACCCCTTTTTTCTTGAAACGGTAAGAGATAGAGAAAATATGTTGACATTCTACTGAAAACTAATGAGACCAATCAAATAAAAAAAATCACATCAAAATCCTGTGAAAAAATAAAATTTCCCATTCGCCACAAAAGGACTCAAAATTACACTTTACAGCCAATTTGACCCCTTTTAAACCCCATTCAAATCAGATAAATAATAAAAAAGTTCAAAATTTAAGATCCCTTAAAATGTATCTTTTCACAACTTTAACCCAAATTAACTCAAAAACGGAAAGAGATAGCAAAATTCTGTTGACATACTACTGAGAGCTATCGCTGAAAGGAATCCAATGAAAACTTAGGTGCTTCGCAAGCACAGCATGATCAGACCACAGCACATTGAAATGTGAAAGGGAACA
>JAULBM010005214.1:0-11869 GCA_032357055.1 Geukensia granosissima
TTAATATGCTCTCGTCCTGAATATGCATGAAATATTTGCCACTGGACGTTAAGCAACATTCAATCAATCAATCAATAGAGAGCAAATAAACACGTCACAGATAAGCGAATGCATGCTCAAGTTAATTTGCAGTTGAATGTCTCATAATAAACCCTTTTACTAAGCATGTTTGAAAATTTACTAACTTATGTTAAATGTCCCTGCACTTGTCGGGATAGTGTCATATGTTTGACGTTATTATGTTGTCAGGGAGTGGATGGCAGTATTTGTATGAATACTATATGAGTTGTGTTCAAGATTGATTGACTTAATCTTGCATAAAAATGCAAAAATGCACATGTAGCGGTTTACATTGTAATGGCAAAAATGATTTAAGATATGTATCTGTGTCTCAATGACGAAGTCATTACAGTGCCTTCCACGTAAAATATAGTAATAAAATCTTAGTTCGTTTCCATTTGGTTTATTATTGTTATCCGTGGATTTAATTGCGAATGAATATTAACCTCGTATCCAGTTGTTGCCAATCATTTACGCTTATTGTCAAGCATTATAAACTGGAGTATTGACAGTGAGGAAGGGTTATAAACAACACTCCCATTGTAAACTTCCAGGTCATGAATAGAACATTCCAGCCGCACCTGCATACGAAGTTGATGCGCTACTCCATTGGTTGCGCTTCCTATCGGGATTTCTTTCATGGAGGGTTGCTGCTGATGAAAGAACTCCTGGGGGTAGGATTTCTCGTGGAAAGTCATCACTCCGAAAGTTTTCGATCGCAATTACTATTTGTTTTACCGGTTAGAAATATCCTTTCACAAATGCAAATGGATATCATTCCACTGTCGTATTTCGCATGTCAAACTGTTTTCAATAGGGATGACTTAAATTTTGTCACAAAGTGAAAGATTATATCCTTTTTAAAGGTCTTTAGACTTTTCACTAACTAACCTAGTAAGGCATGATGTGGTCTTCTCGACATTTACTTAATAAAGATCCTTAAAGCATATTGGTAAAATTTCAATCTCTGTATAAATTAATTAAAGTACATTTAACACTTTAACATATATTAAATATCTTTTAGTCTATATTCTGAAGAAGACAATAGATGCAAACTCATTCAATATATGCCAAGATATAAATAATGAGCAAAAGATGAGACTCTTCTTAGGATAGATTCTTATTACGTCATATTTACATAAAAATGTCAATTGTGCTCGCGTTATCAGTCATTTCAACGTAAGATATGTAAAACAGACAATGATACCGATCAAGCAGAAGTGGCGATAATCATCGATGTTTACATTACTACGCGAGGAACAGGTGTACCATTATGCAGAATAGGAAGATTTTCAAGTTTTTCCCCATTAATTAACGTACGATACTTGTATTTAATTTAAAGTTTTGCACTTTTGTTAATCGGAATAATCTCTGGCAGAGAAACATATCTTCCTCTAGATCAGCTGTTTAGCAAAAATATAATTTGCATTTTGATCATATGCTTTTTTACCGGACGACCAAGTTTCCTTTGGTAGAGGTTAAGCATCAACGTGTTCGGTTGTTTTATTCAAAAGATTATTATTTATTAAAAGCAGAACAAATGAATAATGTTAAAGAAAAGAATACATTTATTTGGAAATAAGACTCATATGAAAACGTTGCATTTCTGAAATTGTCCATTTATTTACAAAGTAAAACGAGTAACATTCAAACATTATACTGGACATCAGGTTCCTGGCTAGGGACAGGCACATAAAGCGTGTGGCAGGTTAAACCTTTGCTTATACATCGAAAAAAAAATCTATGGAAGTAACAAGAAAATTAAAATTTTTAAGAACCCAACAATGCAGAATCGACAAATATGCCAAATATAACTTATGAACTTAGAGATAAATTGTTCTATCGGCGTTTTATTTGCTTGCTATGAAAAGGAAGCGTCATAAATAATTCTTTTTATACATTCATAGTCAGGTATTTATAAATATGACCAGGTTTATCATATGCAAGTTTAATAAACCAAGCTTTATTGCATTACTGGTCAAGTTACTTATATAATGTGAAGATCAAAGTTGACAGTCATACAATATGAAAACGTTCGATAATTTCCCACAGTAAAATAATATAAATAAAATAAATTTTCAAAACAAAGAAAACGCCTTTGTAATTATAAAATAAAGCAACCAAGAGAGCTGTTTGGTACTAAGCATATATAGCTTTTTACCGTACAAAAAGGTGCACTCGACATACAATGCAGTCAGTTATGTGCTCATTGTCTATGGTTATCTCCGGTTCTTGACGGCATCCTCTACCTTTAACACTAATTGGCGAAGTAAGAGTGAAATTGTTGAAAGTTATGCAAATCCCTGTTCAAACTAATAAAAATTACAAAATTGATGTTTAATAGATTTTTTAAATGCGGCCCCTTAAAACTCAATGGACATCGTCTTTCACTGGATAATTTGTTCGTTATCTTGTACGCTCGACTACGACACCGACCATCATCTCTGCATACCGACAATTTTTACTATCAATCTACCTTAACAAAACTGTTAAAAATCTATTGAGGAGAAGAAGTATTTTGGTCAGGGATATTGATATTGTGTTTTTTATTCAGCGTTTATCAGGTATCTATATGTGAAGTATACGAAATGCAGATCAAACGATGTAAAATCTGATACCATCTAATGATTTATTTGAAAACGTGAAGAACAGGTGTATTGTTTCAAACCTGGTATTATAAGTGTTATGGCATTTTTCTACGTACAAAGGTAGACATTAAACCCAGCTTACAAGGTAGACTAAATACACTGGCCTTTTTCTACTAATGTGTCTATTGCATTTATTCAGAGTAAAATACCTAAATTCATGTTAAAGGGACAAGACAAATACAAAAACTGGAGCATAAGTCCACAAAAGAAAGAGCAGTCTATGACAAACCTTCACTGATTTAAACATAAACACCATTATGACAAAATACTTCATCTTAAAAAACATTGGATTGGAAGAAATGCTGTTTTAATGGCATTGTGCTTGTAATTGAAACAAACATATCGACTCGCTTCATTACTTCAATGTCAATATAAATTTGCATGACGTTTTTTTTTTTGTTTTAATGAGCCAAAAAGAGTAACATTAAGATCAAAGGTCATTCTAAAATAGGCACTGATAAAAAGAAAAGGAACTAGATGACAAAACAATTGTATACAAAACGCTACGAATAGAAAATAAACACAACGCAAAATGAACATGATTAAACAGAGACACCAGTGCCTGCATCGGTCATCCGACTGTAATAGTACATCGTTCATTAAAATCGTTCCTTGACGATTGCTAAGGAGGAAAGGTTGACCAAATTTTGTTGGAAGAGATCAGTTCATTCTGTATTAAAACCTTCGGGGTCCTTTGTTTCAACAAGACCAGCTGTATCAGCTAACATCAGTCGGTGACAGAGATGAATTCTGAACACAATTTATAGAGAGACCATCATTTGTTTGCAATGGCTCAGTAGATTCATAAAAAAATAGAAAAAATGAATTTCAGATATATTCATATATTAAACTGAGATCAACTGTGGGAGCCGTCTTGGCTGTTGGTCAGGGATGCCAGACTCAATTCTGGAAGTGGATCATTAACATAAAGACCATTCCAGCTACGTTTCATTGCAATTAACTCGTCAGTTTCAAACAAGATGGCTGTAATAGCATCTTGGAAGCGACCATGGATACTGGACATAATTTTGTTGAAGGATTACGCAAGGACCATTCTATCAGATTTTAATTGCAATAGGCTAAGTAGTTTTACACAAAAAGATTTTGGAGAAAACGTCCAATAGAGTCTTGCGTTAAACTCTGTTCGGCTTTAACATATATCTGGCTAGCAGGCGGCAGTGGTGACAAACTTTTCTTAGAAGACCTACCAACTTAGTCTCATTAAAACAATATTTTAAAATAAGAATTTTTGTGAGATTTGTTTCTGATATACATCTGCAAAAGTAGCGTTGAATTTTCAACCCTACCAAGCTCGATTATTAAGACGACGACGAAAGAATTTTATTGTGAAAATGGGTTCGTGAACGGAAAGACTTCTTTTATATTTTTACACTTTATTTGCAAGATCTGTAATTACTAAAGGTAAAGATTTGATTGACATGCATTTTGGGAAAAAAGAGTATTTTGTTTATTTTATTTACTGAAAATTTGAAAAAAGGGTGTTTACTTTGCAGATTATTTGAAATGATGCTAAAGACAGCATCTACAATTTTCTTATAAGATATGATGAAAAGTCTTGTCCAGAAAAGGCATTTAAAATAAAAAATAAGACTTAACTGAAACGGTATTTGCTCTCATATTTAATGTATTGTTACAGGGTAGTTGACCAATGTTTCGTAAATATGATGAATTGTATAAATGTATTACCCCGCCACATACTTATGTGCCTGTCCCAAGCCAGGAACCTGTAGTCCAGTGGTTGTCATTGTTTAAATAGTCATTTATTGCTATTTGTTCACCAAATTTCGCAATAGGTTAGGTCGATTGTCGTGTTTAACTTATAGTTTCACATTTTGTATGTCGGGGCCTTTTCAGCTTCCGTTATGGTATGGACTCTGGTTCATGGTTGAAGGCCGTAATGGAACCTGAAGAAGTTTAAATACTACTAACTACTACTTCTATGTGCAATACAATTCGAAGCTTCATCGTTTTTAAGGTTTAGAAATTAAAATTAATAGTATAAGTAATTTTTTAACACAATATGTAATACATGTAATAACTTTCATGTCAAAAGGTATGAAAACATGGCCGAAGAATACCCTCGAGGCTCACGTCAACCAGTTATGGATATTTACCCAGTAGTTTAAAAAAAAACAAGTTAACAAATGATGCATAAATATATTGAATATGAGATAGGTTAGACTACCGTGTGAAATCGCTAAAAAGTAAAATAATTAATTATAATGGAAAAGATAATAAAAAACGGAATTATATCACATGTTCAATAATAAAGTATATGATAAAACGTGTCTGTGGAATTTTTATTTTTAATCGCTGACAATGCTTAAGCTAAAACAATTTTTTCTCATATGAATATTTGCCTATTGGGTATTATGGTCTGTATTTTTTATATTTTTGTATTTTGACTGAATTTCATGGATATAATTAAATACATTGTCGTGGGGTTTTAAATAGTAAATTTTTAAAATTCCAGAATAAAGTTAATTGACATTTCGGAAAAAAATAGCAGGCGCGAAAATATGAAAGGACAAGAGTCGTTATTCTACATTTTTGTTAAAAAAATTGGCTAACCATGAAAAGTCGATAATATTCATAATTCTATAACTATTGTATTGAAAAATGTCTTCAAATAGAAAATCCATTTTTTCGTTTAATTGGTTTATAGACACATAGATATTACTCTAAATGTTAAAATACTAATTAGGACACAAAATTTGATAAAATTTAGAAGATTTCTATAAAGATCGCAGCCAAACATCAGAACCAAACGTTGTACAATTAAAAATTTATCAAGAACAACTATTTCCGTAAATTATCCTCCTAACTGAACAAAAACCCCCAAACAATTAGGTTTTTTTACGGAAAATGTTTAAGTTTGGTTAATAAGGTCAAATATGCCATGCCATTGTGTCGAAATAATGAAAATTATATAAGAATAATTTATGATTTATTAAAAGAAGGTAATAAGGTAGCATTTTATAAAATGACTTATTGTTTTGTCACAAAATCGATAATTTTTGCAAAATATTGTAATAACCGTAGCTACTTCTTCTAGCAAAATTCTTTAATTAGTCCAAGATTTCGATAAAGCAAAAGAGCTGTTGAGAGTATATATATTTTTTTAATGCAACCTCCACACATAGAGTCATTGGCATATGATAAACCAGACAGTATTTGCATAATCATTGGTAAATATTTAATTTGAAGATTTCGTATTTACACCTAGTTTTGTTCATTCAATAATTGTTCTTGAAATAATTCTGCGTTGTCATTTACCCTTAAACATTTAGAAGAAGAGGTTTTTTATTAATTAATATTGAAGGATCGACAGATAGTTGCTCGACTAGTATATATCTCCAAGTTGAAGTTGTTTCAGTGAAATTAAAGAAAGCACATGTAGCACTGAAAAAAACCAATATCCATTGTATGTTTATTAATTCTCAATGACAATAGCAACGAAGATGAACAAAGTGGAAGGTATCCAGCAACAAACAGGTACCGTTAATTTCAATGGGCTTAGTTGGTCAAAATATATTTTTCACAACTTTTGTGGTGTGCATTTATTGTAAAAAAAATCTTTTAGAACCATTGTTTAAGTTGCCGTCTGCTCTATTATTTAGTATTCTATTCAGAAAACTTGACAGTCTTATCTATACTCTATGTCAGAGTTTGTTGGAGCGTGCGAAAAGGTTATGAAAGAAAAACTGTCAACTGTATTCTTATAAAATAGTGTTAAGATTGTTGATTGAAAAAAGTGCAAATAACTTGCAGTAATATTTTTTATATTTTATCATGATGTATTTTAAGCTGCGCCGAGTTTTTAATTCTATACTGGGATTTTACATTATAAGATAAGCCATTTGTTTACCGGAAATGATTCTTTGCACGCGCTAGCACGAGACAGGGAGTACACATTGTCAACGCTGCGTAGTAATTAAGTAATTTAACTAGGATTAATAACCAGCAAAAATGCATAATGGCGCGCCTGAATGGAATTTTAAATGTAGTTCTTAACTATTCTTTTTGCATGACGGGACCGAATAAAAAATGTGCGCAATTTTTCAAAGTTACTTTATCGAAGTCAAAAGTCAGCGCTTCCGCCAAAAACAAAGATGGCTAACCATCAATGTTAAATCCCCGTAGAGAAGTTCAAGGGCAGATAGTAGTATGTTAAACTTTTTTTGCACAGTTTAAGTTCTGGACCGTTAACCGTGGGGTAATTCTTTCTTTTGATTTATAATAATTACAAAGGCGGATCCGCACATATATTTTAATAAAGCCCGAAATTCGCACTCCAGAAAAGCTTGACATAGAGTATAATCTAGTGGTATCTAGGATGTCGTTGTTTTTATGTTTTATAACTTATTGAGCCGATAGTTGTTGCATTTGAATATCATCACATTTTATTTTCAGGGCCTTTTTGCAATTCGCCGTAGGCTGTGGAAGTGTGTTCATTATTGATTGCTTTATGGTAACCTGTAGATGTTTGTGGTTGCCACGATTTGGATTGCTGTATAATACACCATCACACCTTCTGTTGAGCGCGCCTGCAACATGTCAGGGATTTGATATCTTTGATGTATTACATGACACTTTATGGATTTTTTATTTGTCTTTTAAGTACATATGCAGAGAATAACTCATCATAACCTAGTTGACGTTCTTGTTGATTCATTTAAATATTTTCATTTTACAGTGTCCTGTGCACTTATCCGTAGACATTATGAGTTTTCTTCGTTTTCGCAAAAGGCACTCTTTATATCGGTGTGCACCTACAGAACTGTAGGACGAACAAATTATCTATGTCAATAATTCCATGTGTTATTTATAACGGCATCTATTATTATTATATCACATGCTTTATTTGTTTCTCTGTAGGAAAATTAATACTTGTGGTTTCCACCATTCTACCTCTTCTTAAAGCTTAAATATGTCATTCAAGAAAATATTAGATTATTACAGTTATTAAAGTTGTAGAGAACGAATATAATGTTCAAACTCTATTTTAGGCACAAGTTTAATATTATTAGCTATGATAACGAAATCGAAGAGTCTAACATTAACTTGTTTTATTCAAATATCACTTTTATGATGTAGGACATGTACAAATATATCTTAAGATTTTATCTAAAATAGAAATTAATTAACTTTTTGGTTGAACATCAATGAGCCAAAACAACTTTTTGATTTAGCACGATTACGCAATACCAATATTTAACACTTCCAGTCGGTTTTACCTTCCAAACAAACACGTAACCAGTAGGGACGAATAGCGAAAAGTTATATAATTAATGACTAGGCACAAGCACCTTAAGCATGTGGTAGGTTTAATCTGTGCTTCAATATCGAAAAATATATATAGCAGAAAAAAATTAAAATTTTGGAGGAGATTCCAAATCGACAAATAACCCAAATATTTCGTATTAACTTAGAAATAAAATTGTTCTTTCGCCATATTACTTGCCTGCTATGGATAGGAAACAGTTTCATTTGAATTTCTTTTTAGACATTCATCGTCAGCCTTTATGCAAATACTGCCTGGTTTAGCATATACTGGTGAAATCAGCAAAGCTTTATTGCATTACTTATCCAGTTAATTTTTAATGCATTTTAAGATAACATTTGACGGTTATATTATAATATAAAAACGTTATATAATTTGTAACAGTAAAATATAACATAAATATAATAAATATTCAAAGACGATAAAGATAACGCCTTTGTAAATATAAAATAACACAACCAAGAGAGCTGTTTAGTACTAATCATATATAGCTTTTTACCGTACTAAAAATGTGAACTGGACTTACAAGCAGTCGGTTATGTGCTCAATGTCTATGGTTGTCTCCGGTTCTTTTTGACTTCTTCTACTAATAACACTTATTCTGATATGGCACGAAGTAAGAGTGATATAGTTGAAGGTGATGCAAATCCCTCTTCAAACTAATAAACGTTACAAAGTTAAATACGTTTAATACAGTTTTTTATAGTCTGCCCCTTTCAAACTTAATAGACGTTGTCTTTGAATGGATTATTTGTTCGTAATATTAAATGTCGACAACGACTCGAACATCTACTATGCGACAAACGCAATGATAACCCACAATCATTTACTATCAATCTACGTCTTCAATGCTGTGAAAGTTCCGGAGAAGTATTTTGGTCAGGCATATTTATATAATGATTTTTATTCAGCGTCTATCGGGTTTCAACGTGTGAAGTATACGAAATGCATATCAGGCAAATGTAGAATCTGATACCGCCTTGTGATTTATTTGAAATCGTAAAAAACAGGTGTATATTTGTACCTCGTATAATTGGTGCTATGGCATTTTTCAGAGTACGAAAACTCACGTTATATCGTACACTTAATACACTGGCCTTTGTCCTTCTTATGTTCCTATTGCATTTATTCAGAGCAACATAAATTTCTGTCAATGAAAATAATCTGGAGCTCAGGAAAGAACCAAATGCGCATTTAGAGCGCGTGCCATCTCATCATAATCGGGCTCAAGTCCATCCAAGAAACGTGTTTTACTGCTTCTGCAAATGAAACATCCATATTGATTCGATTTTCCTTCATTTACTTAGCTTAAGTGTAGTTTGTAATTAAACAATTATTATTTTGCATGACATTTTATGTTTTTATGAGCTACAATGTATACTTCATCGTCCCTTAAAGCAATTGAAGACTGCTAGCAAGGAATGCTGGACAAAATATTGGGAGAAAAAAGTTCAGGCAGTTTTGGGTCCTCTTTTCAACAAATTCAACTGTAACATGGTTGACAGACAAGAACGCAATTTATAAAAAGAAATATTTGTTTGGAATTGCTCAGTTGAATTAAACATTAAACATAGTATTTGAAATTAATCGATCGATTGTTGGAGCCATTTCGGCTTTAATAGATATTTTGGCTATCAGGCGGAATGCTGGAAAAACTTTTTGAAAAAGACAAACCAACAGTTTGGTCGAAATTGCCTCGTTTGTTAAAAACAAGAAGATTTGTTGTTAACTCTCATCCCATTTCTCTATTTTAGTAACATACGACATCTTGTTTGGCTGTTTGATTAAACCTAACTCAGTAGTTTTAGACAAAAAGGTTAAATTTCTACATAGCGTTCTCTGTAAAACTAATTCAGCTGCAGTGGGCATTTTGGTTGATAGTTGGAACACAACGTACAATCATCTATTAGGACAATGCCACCAAAGGTTTGATTCGATTGGCTAATTCGTTTGAGAAAAAACGATAACGAAAGTAATTTCTTTTGTGGCAGTTAGCTTGGTTGTAAATGGCTCAGTACTTTCAGACAAAAAGATTTTTAAAAATTCCCTCAACCTTTTCCAGAATCAAAGAAATTAGTAGACCACCAAATGATCGTCAACTTAAGGTTGGTCCCATGATTGGCCGAGTGATTTCAGAAGAGAAGATTGATTTGTTTTTGTGGACAGACGCTAAGTCATATAACTCACATGACCTTCTGAGAAAAGTGAGCTAACGAGAGCCCTGCTTCACTTGTATTACATTCATGAGAAATAAAAGTGCTTTGTTTATACATTTTATCTACACAATAGAATAAAGACATTAAACAGTCAGGATTACTACCATACATGGAAAGAGGTCATCAAACATCAAATAGTACCTAAAGCACTTTAAACTTGTCTAAGGAAAAATCTGAGCATGGAATTTAAAGATAATTCAGATTTGAATATATTCACAAAGTCTCCTCAAATTTCTTTGCTTGGATTTTTTCCAGCAGCAGTTTTCTTACCATAAACAATAGAAACGTTTTGCAAAATATGTTCAATTCTTTTGAAAAATTGTGAACTAAATTTAACCGATGGATAGAATTTATCTAAAAAATAAAATTGGAAATTTCTAATTTTTAAAATTTTATAAGCTTATCCAAATTTAAGAAACTTTCTTTTTTCGTGTTCATATTTATTGCGAAAAAAACCTTTTCTTGAATTTCGTTTTAAAATTTCAGAAAATTTTATCCAATATAAAAATGATGTAGAAAAAAGAAAATGTGCAATGAAGCACTCATCCAAAACACGTAAACATCAAACTTCTAAAGATTGCCCAATGGTCTTTAATAATTGACACATATCCACTGCACACCCTGCAAGCTGTAAAAGGCCCCAAAAATTAAATTCGATGATATTCCAACATAATAACTATCAAATTTCAGTCAAATTTGGATACCATGGAACCTTGTGCCTATAGTTTGTTTCTGATAAACATCGGCAAGTATGGCGTTGAAGTTTCAAACCCTATCAAGCATCTTTTATATTTTTACACTTTAACTTTCTGCATCCGCTATTACTGATGGTTACGAAGTCAGCGAAATTTACATGCATTTTGGTAAAAGAAGAATATTTTGTTTTTTACATTTAACTTAAAATTTTCAAAAAAAAGTATTCACTATGGAGATTACTAACATGCTTCCAAAGACAGCGTCCACAAAGATGAAGAGATTTGGGGTTTTGTACATTTGACGCGATTAAAATATAAATTACACTTTTTTGGAAACGTTATGGCCCTCAAGTTTAATACTCCTCGTATTCCAAAAATGAACCTCTACACAAAATAATTCAACATTAAAACATAGTAGAAGCGGAAATGACTTGTACTAAATAATATGCAATATTATTCAAACTTCTACGTTTTTGGAAATTTTATACATATCGCAAATCCTTCAATATGTCATGTCAGACAGGTATGAAAACACGACTGGAGAATATTCTCTGGGGCTCAAGTCAACCAGTAAAGGATATTTACTCAACAGCTTAAAAACGAGTTTATGAAAGTTGCGTAATAATCTTGAAAATTAGACGACAACATCGTGTGAAATCGCTTAAAAGTAAAATAATGCATTATTATGGAAAAAAATAAGTCAATTAACTGGAAAAAATGGTTTCATAATACACATTAAACCACATTTTACGATTAAAACCAAATTATATCACAAGTTCAAATAATAAAGTATATGATATAACGTGTCTGTGGATTTTTTTCTTTATCCCTTACAATGCTTAATAATTCCTTTAAGAGTGTTATTTTCTAAATATACTAGTCAAAAAAAGAAACGTTACACTGATTTCATGTTGAATAATTTATCAGATAACACACTTATTTGAT
>JAULBM010005236.1:0-11868 GCA_032357055.1 Geukensia granosissima
ATTAATATTTGATGTAGAGCATCCATGGAAAGTCCTTTACAAAGTTTCCCCATTTCATCCCAATGGGACAAAAAAAAAGGCCGCCAGACAAATCTTGTTTCTGATTGGCTGATTCATTAAAAAATCTTCTCCTCTGAAACATCTTTGCCAAATGGCAGGTGAGAGATACATGCTCAGCCTCCTGAGCCTCTAGTTTACAATTTGCTACATGATTGAAAAGGACTGTCTGATTAACATTGACCAATTAGAACACATAATTGTTGTAAGAAACACAACTGGAACAATCATATCATGTTTAGTTTCAGTTGATGTTTGCTAAGGAACTATACATGCATGATAACAAGTCATGTAGTTTCTGAGAAATACTCATTGATTAAATGAAACCAAGGTCAATCTTGAAATGTTGGTCAATGACCTATTTTTTGGTTCAATCCTGTCTACAAATGAAACATTTACACACCATTACACATGACGGTTGGTCACACAGTATATGAGAACAAAAAACTGAAATTTTAGAATCAAGGATGGAGGAGTGACCATTCTGTAAGATTCCCAAAGATTTAGTGCACACCAACCTTAGTTGGCAAACTATACAGTTTGTGACAAAATTAGTCCAAAGCAAAGCTCAACTAGAATCAATGATGCATGAAAAGTAGACCAATGTGACCTAGTCACTGATGCATGGAAGTAGGTCAGAGTGATCTATTTAGGGGAGGAGTGGGGGATCTAATATTCTGAGTCTCTATGTTACTTGAAAATTTTTATTTTGGTACCTTTAATGAATTTTAACAATGTTTTTGTTCAAATTGTAGGTTTTTTAGTTAATTGTCATTTCATAATGTTGTTAATACCATTTATGTTCATTTATAATTTGATAAAGTCTTAGAGTTTATCATTTGTTTGTGTATATTACTGTAATAGAGAGATATGTGTTTGATATTGGTTATACAGGGTTTCTTGATGTATATGGTTAATCAGTTTTAACAGATGAGCAATACAGACCTCTGAGCCTCAATTGAATTTTTTAAGTACTTTGGGCATTTCTTAGGGAAAATAGAGCATATCAGCAGTGTATTACCATGTGACACTGGTAGGTCAGGGACAGCTGTAACTCCTAAACCACTTCTTATATTTATTTGAAAATGAAAAGATATGGGGTAAATATCATAGAGACTGCACTTCAACCACAAGAAAAACAGAGGAAATTTAATAATCTGAAGGTCTTAATATACAGTTAAACTTTGGTAACTGGAACACTTAGGGACTAGTTCAAAAACCATAAGAGGACTGTCAAATTAACAAAATCAAATTGAAAACATGCAAAGAACACAGATTGGACTGAATAAGTGGTCCAGGATATACAAATATTTTTTGAGCCACACTTAACTGCTGTCTTGATGTAGGTCTACATATTCCTTTGAATCCTTGGCAGTGTCCATTGATTATCCAGTATCTGAGAGGTTCATAGCACATTGGAGTGTCCAGGCTTGGAACTTCCTGCATCTTTAGCAAACTAAGTATTACAGTTAATGCACATGACTTTACATGAACTCATTTTATTGCAAAATGTTTTATTTATGTATAGGAGGTTACATCAGTGGCAACAAGCCACCACAGATGATAAGAGAGGCCATACTTCAACTGTGCTCTGAGTTGAAGGATGATTCTGTATCCTTGGCTGATGCAGTGGCTCCTACAGACTTTGTTTTGAATTCCCCAATTGGGAAGTCAGATGGTGAGGTAAGGACTGGTTCCCTGTTAGTATGACAATAACTGCAGTCTTTCTCAGACTTATTTTTTCCCAATATAAAGCAATATTTCATTTTTACCTGCAGGCACAAGAGGGTGCCCCTACCACATAACAGTAATTTTATGGTAAGATTGCTCCAATTCAAAAACTTGATTCACACTAAAAATATAAGAATTAACATATACTTTTACCCTCATTTGTTTAGTTTGAATTTGTACCCTTTGGATTTACTTCACTTTTTCATTCCAATTGTATCTTCAAATAGCATTTTTATCCCATGACTGTTGGGCATTTTTTGCAGGAGGGGAGAGAGCTGTTGGGGTATTTTACCTTTGGCAGCAGGCATCTGTGTCCTGTGGACACATTCTATTCTATGTATAATAAAAGTGCTGTCAAAGGGAACAATATTAAATAATCAGCTGTGAATGAATCTTAATACACACTAAGAGACTGGTGTAAGAGCTCAAGGAGAATCTGTTTCTCTTGTGTATAAAAATTTAAATATTGTTATTATATTTTCTCTTTGATAATTTATTATATAAAACAGATGGCATCAGTCAAAAGGAAAATGGCTGTATATAGAAAAATTTAAAACTTTGTGGGCACACGTAAATTTTAATTTGCTGATTAAGTATGAGAGAATTTGTCTGGCAAGCAGGTTAATCTATGAAAGGACTTCTGAGAGATACCTCTGGTGAAACCCTCAAATGGTAAAGTATACATAAATAGACACATGTGGCCAAGGATATATATATCTTATCATCCTTCCCCATCGCTATATGGACCTGTTGAGCAGTTCAGTAAAAGTTGTATCGTAGCGAGTGCATTCCAATGAACTTGACCCGAATATACAGTGGACCTTCTTTATAACAACCACATTTGTTCCCTGACAATTGTGATGTTTAACTGAATTTTCTGTTATAAAGAATCCAAATATTATGGAAAATGATGAATTGTAAATCTGCTTTGCTGTTATAAGGGGGGATTCTGTTGTAAAGAATTTCATTATAAAGAGGGTCGACTGTATCAGCTTTTAAAAAATTATGTCTTTCTGACTTCATGTTATATCCTGGACTATTTTTTAAATTCCTGGAACAATTATGTGAAAAAAGTTTAAACAACACAACCAACATAAAGAAAAGTAACCTACCTATATTTTATGAAATTTTATTGCAAACTGAAGTGGTAACCAATTAATCCTACGTCCAGCTGGCGTTGTTTACACAAATGACGTTGATAATTTACCTGTGACGTTATGGATTATTATTTCGTGGATATTTGTTCGATGACAAGCTTTTCTTTTCTATCTATATAAAATGTAGTCTATTTGACTAAAAAGACCTTTTTGATTAATACACGATTATACTTAAAACGAATTAAAACGAAATGGTGGTGCCGTGTATTTGTAAATTATTATTCAGATTAGACTTTTTTACTGCGTATTATTGACTCAAAGGCGTATCCGCAGATAAATATAAAGACTTGCACATTATTTCCTGCACATAGTTAGGAGAATTTGATTAAAAGTTTACTAATTTAAACATTTTATAAAAACAGAAAGATAGTTACCGGAATTATGAATGCTGAGAAATTCTAAAATATCATCCCCGCTCAACAGAATATTGGGCTCGTTCGCTACGCTCACTTGCCGCAAAGATTCATATTCTGGCTCACGGAATGATATTTTACGATATCTAGCTGTCGAAATCCCAATAACATTTACATATGTTACCCATATTTATGTTAAAAGTTGTAAATTTTCCCCTCTGTTATAGAGCATTCTTTAGAATGAATATTTGTAATTGATTAATATTTCTTTACATTCTTGTGAAAACATGATTTATCTTCAATGACCAATGCAGTTTAAATCAAGTATTCATAATAACATTATTCAACTGAAGACGTCCATTGGGACTGAAACAGAACATTAAAAATATCAAACTATTTTTGCTTTATTTATAAAATAATTTTGGTATTCAATGCACTTACAGGCATAACATATAAAGGACGAGGGTTGTTAAGGCATATTTATGGCCCAAGAATTTTTGTAAAAAAAAAAACGGTATCAAATCTTGTGAAATTTTGTTAACAAAATAGTAAGAAAAATAGAAAAAGCTGGACAATTATGTGAAAATATCATTCCTTTTAAGGAATCAAAATTGAATTGTTTGTGATAATGCATTTCATTTACAGAAAATTATATATATACTGTATCTTAAATTGGTATTAAAATTATTTTTTTTTTGGATTGATGTGTAATTGTCAGTATTATTATATGTAAATATTTTTTCAAGATAAAAAATTTTAAAAAATGCATAGTGTCCATTTTCTTTCGTTTTCAAATTCAAGCTGTTAAATTAACTTAAATTATTCAGATTGTACTTTATTTGCAGGTTAAATTTAAAAATAGGAGATTTGGCATGATTGTCCATGAGACAGCCACCCACCAAATGACAGTAGAATTTTAACTTCTCCATGTCCCATTACAGCCTTCAACAATTAACCTGAGTCCATACCATAACGGAAGCTGTAAAAGGCTGTGAAACTTTACATAAAACATGAAAACGACCTAATCTTTTGCAATAATGGTGAACAAATAACAATAAATGACTCATTAAACAATGACAACCACTTGACACAGGTTCCAGGCACATAAGTAAAGTATGTTGCAGGGTTTAATCAGTTTGTGAACACTCAACCCTCCCCCTGTCACCTGTGACATCAGTGACAAAACACAAAACAGATAGACAAACACCACAACCCCATTAGTGCACTTAACTCAATATGCCCAAAGACTAAAAATGGTCACAAAAGCTAGCTCAAAGTGTCTCCTATAAGAATGAACATAAACAGGAAGAACAACAGATAATTTGACCACTGGATTTACAGGTTCCTGACTTGGGACAGGCTTATATGGAATGTGGTGGGGTTAAAAGGGTTGGTGAATGCTCAACCTCCCCTAACCTGGGACAGTGGTGAGACAAAACAGCAATAAAATCACACTAGAAAAATTGTTATTGCTTTTCAGTAAACCAATAACTAATACAATTAAAACAACAAGATTCAACAAAAGTATTGACCTCAAAAGATTTTATAATAATGCTTTGACAATATCCTTTACTGATAAGTTAATTAAGAGTGAATGTTTTAATCAATTTGTGGTAATGAAATCAATGACTTAATAATTTTTCAGTTTTATACAGAAATTGTGTTCATTAAAATCTGAAACGTCTCTTCAAACATGGGCATACCAAACAAGCTGAGAAAATACACCTTACAAAGGAGCAAATGAACTTCCCCGTCAGGGAAGGGAAAATTTACAATTGGGAATGAGAAATTGTCCCTCTTGTCATTAAATTTGGTGGAGTTTATGTACATCTAAGTTGAGAAATGGGCATTTGAGGCTATTGTTATTGGCTTTATTCAAAGTTAATTCCTTTCGATAAATCTTGGAAGTGTATTTGTAGAAATCTGAATTATTTAGGGAAATGATATCATCAAGGTAGTGGTAGGTATTGTTAAATTTGTCTATCAAATCATTTTTTTAAGGGTCCTAATTGTCAATTCACTTCAGTCGTTCCCCACAAATCATCCAATATTGGTTATTTTTTCTTATTATTGTACTGTGTAAATCAGCTTAACCATGCACATGTTTGTAGTCAGTAAAGGGAGATAAACATGCCTCTTGACAGAAAAAAAACACTTAATAACATGCACTTAGAGCCATTTGTGGTCAGTAAAGGGAGAAAAACATGCCACTTGATAGATAAAACATTAATAAACATGCACTAAGAGTCATTTGTGGTTGGTAAAGGGAGATAAACATGCCACTTGATAGATAAAACATTTATAAACATGCACTAAGAGTCATTTGTGGTCAGTAAAGGGAGATAAACATGCCACTTGATAGATAAAACATTTATAAAAATGCACTTAGAGCCATTTGTGGTTGGTAAAGGGAGATAAACATGCCACTTGATAGATAAAACATTTATAAACATGCACTTAGAGCCATTTGTGGTTGATAAAGGGAGATAAACATGCCACTTGATAGATAAAACATTTATAAACATGCACTTAGAGCCATTTGTGGTCAGTAAAGGGAGATAAACACTTTTTAACATGCACTTAAAGGCAGATGAAGATGACAGAGACATAGATAGGTACAAAGATAATCACTGTAGCAGTTTCTTTTTTGATATACGTATTATAAGCCTATATAACTGACAACAGATGGAAAGGTCATATAAAGTTAATATAATGGATAAAGTAATCATCAATCTCAAATAATATGTCAGTTGTTATGTGTTTAATTAAAACTATTTGTTTCTACATTTCAGATTTATAAGAATTTGTATAATGCTATGATTCACACGCCTAATTGTTTTGAGAGGCCTGATTGGTGGCAGGAGTTCGTAAACAAGCCAGTGATTGGTAGTAAATCCAAATTATAGAAGGAAATGCAGAACTATTAAGTGAAATGACAAATGAGAAAATTACTTTCAGAATAACTACATAATTCAGAATAAGAATGGAACATCACTGTATGAGAAGTGTAATTATAAACTGCTTTTTGATTTTTTTTTCAAATATTCAGTCACTTTATGACCTAGTAATCATCTTTTTGTGTTTAAAAGTAATCATTTAGCAGAATTGGTTCTTAGGAAAAATAAATCTTTTCAGCAAAAATTGATCTGGAAAAATGTACTTGATTAATTCCTTAAAAACCTGAAATTTTATTGAACTTTGTATGTTTTAAGCATACTAAAATTTAGTTTAAAAAATGAGAGTAATCTGGGACATGTTATATACATGTAATTTTGGATAAGGAAATCTGATCATCCAGAAGTGAAATATTTTAGAAAAAAGGACATTCAACTAATGATTTAAAATTTATATGAATGAGAGGTCTACAAAAGGGACATACAACAAGATGATGGAGGCTTTCTGGATTAAAAAACCTAAAACTTTGGAACAAACAACAATACCAAAGACATTCATTATAATTTTGTGGTAAAACTTTGGCAACAATTAGTAACATAATCATGAATTGTTTACTCAATACTGTGCAATAAACTTCCATAATGAAGGCAGTTAGGTCAATTGTTTGGAAACATATGCTAAAGTTTTAAATTTGCAGACTATATAGAGACTTTATTATATATATATATATGCCTCTTGAGTCATTATGATATTTTAATGAAACAGGCTAATATTTTTAATGGAACAGGTTTAAGCTTCTTTGATTGTGTGTATGATGCTGTTCATGTGATTTTTTAAATTACTTTTCTTAACTTTAACCAATATAAAATGTGAACAAATTAGCCTGAACTAATTTATATTATCATGTAGAGATAGGGCCACATACATGGTTTTTGTATTGCCTGTGCTTTTTAGTCGTATAAGCGAGACATAGGTGTAACTCATCGGTGGCTTTTTTGTAAGCTTTATATCTCTGGTTTTTTTTAACCCAGGCTAACCAAATTCAGTGTGCAGATAGTTCATGATATGAACTTGCTAACCAGTCACAGGGAGACATTTCTTTGTCCACACTTGTTGGTCCTCATTACTAGTTACTGTTATTTATGCATTTCTGATTGTTAAGATTTAGTCATATATACATTCTAACTGTCCTAGTTTTTGTGTCAATAGCAGTCATGAAAATGAGTGAATTTTAATTTAATGCACATTCCTTTTGTATAGATATGCATATTGCATTATAATGTACATGTTGATTAAATTATTGATATGTATACTTTATTATTGTCTCAAAAATGGTAAAATAAAAGTTTAACTATATCATTTTAAAACATATAGCATATTATAAATAACTGATCAGAGACAAATATTTATATGTCTCTGGTCTGATGAAGCATCATATTTTTTTTTCTTTAATTCCAATTTATCGCTTGGAATGCTCTTCCGTGGCCCTTGCTGAGTTTATTCCAAACACAAGCTTTAGAAATACAGGCCACATTCTCTTGATCACATTTACCAGTTGCTTCTTCCAGTGAAAACAATAAGCCAGATATATTAGTAAAATCGTTCTAATCTTCAATAAAGGAGATGCATTATTTTAAATGGGTTTGTATATCAGGAGTATTTGCAAGTCCATTAAAACTGAAATTTCATGGATAGTTAAATTAGTCTTGATGTTAACAAAGGTGAAGGCAATTTTCTTGCAATATCCTGAAGGCTGGTTTACTGAAAGCTGTATGATAATAACAATATAAAAACCAGAGGCCCCAGGAGCCTGTATTGCTCATCTGATACTATTCTACTTAACACATGCAGATGAAATTTCAATAAATTTCCCATAGGGTCCAGTTTATTCAGGTTCTAGTGTGGCGGCCAATAAACATAATGATCTTAGAGTCTTATAGAAAATTTACCCAAATTGGATTTGCCATAATTTTAAATTTAAAGACTCCTCATGATGGCATTTGATCAACTGATTCTGTGCTAGTGTATTGTTACCAGTTTTTGTAAAATTGCAAATATTGTGTTGTTGTCATTGGCGTCTGTAGACAGGTTGGTTTCCACACAATAACTTTTGTTCTAGTTAACCAATTCTTTTAATATTTTGGGATATTGATAATTGGTTTTAAATAAAGGTTGGTATTGGTTTTTGGGGATCTAGCCTCACCCCTTTTTTAGGGAGGGGGCCATAAGGTGTTTTCTCTTATTTGAATGCAAGTTCCCTATTTCTTGTCCAATTTTGTAGGGGTTTTTAGCTCACCTGGCCCAAAGGGCCTTGTGATCTTTTGTCATCACTTTGTGCCGTCCTTGTCGTTTCATCTTTTTCTCTGAGACCACTGAACAGATTTCAACCAAGCTTGGCGGAAATGTTAGGCAGGTGGTCCTTTCCCAGATTTGGTACAATATTCTTTTAATTGGCAATGTCATAAGACCACTTGCCTAATGTTTTATAGTATGACTGCTGTAGACTCACACCTGCCTAATACTGATACTGGAAAAATCAGAAATTCAAAACAAATATCAAATAGCTGATAAACAAATCTACAACCCTTAAAATCAAATTGCCAGTGGCTTATTCAGTGATTGTGACAATTCTAATTAATTTATACTGAGGTTTCCAGAACCAGTTTTAGCTCACCCGGCCAAAGGCCATGTGAGCTTTTGTCATTACTTGGCGTCGCCGTCCGTTAACTTTTCACATTTTAATCTTCTCCTCTGAAACCACTGGGCCAAATGGAACTAAACTTTGTAGGAAGCATCTATATAAGGTCCTTTATAAAGTTTCCTCATTTCGGTCCGATCCGTCAACAATCATGCCTCCATGGATACTTCTTGTTTTTGTTAGGCTGATACATTAAAAATCTTCTCCTCTGAAACCGCTTTGCCAAATGGATTAATATTTGGTATGGAGCATCTTTGGAAGGTACTTTATAAAGATTGCTCATTTCCTTCGTATCAGTCAACAAACATGGCCTCCATGGACTATTCTTATTTCTGATTGGCTGATACATTAAACATCTTCTTCTCTGAAACTGCTTGGCCAAATTGATTGATATTTGGTATGGAGCATCTATGGAAGTTTCTTTATACAGTTTCCTCATTTCATTCATCCCAATCGGACAAGACATGGCCGCCATGGACAATTCTTGTGTCTGATTGGCTGATGCATTAAAAATCTTCTCCTCTGAAACCGCTTGGCCAAACGGATAAATATTTTAGGTGGAGCATCTGTGGAAGGTACTCTATAAAGATTCCTCATTTCGTCCTGCTCCGTCAACAAATATGGCCGCCATGGACGATTCTTGTTTCTGATTGGCTGATACATTAAAAATTTTCTCCTCTGAAAGCGCTTGGCCAAATGGATTAATATTTTTGTATGAAGTATCTATGGAAGTTTCTTTATACAGTTTCCTCATTTCATCCCGATTGGACAAAAAACATGGCCACCATAGACAACTCTTGTTTCTGATTGGCTAATACATTAAAAATCTTCTCCTCTGGAATAATTTTTGGTATGGAGCATCTATGGAAGGTCCTTTATAAAGTTTCCTAATTTTGTCCTGATAGGACATAAAACAGGGACAATTCTTGTTTCTGATTGGCTCATACATTTGAAAATCTACTTAATGGATGAATATTTGATTTGCAGCATCTATGGAATGTGCTTTATGAAGTTTCCTCATGTTGTCTGCTGGAGCATCAGTGGAGGTACCTTTATAAGTTTCCTTATTTTGTCTTGATCTGAAACTAAACATGGTCACCACAGATAATTCTTGTTTCTGATTGGCTGACACTGCTTGGTGAAGTAGAAAGTCCTTTACAAAGTTTCCCCATTTCATCCCAATGGGACAAAAACAAGACTGCCAGACAAATCTTGTTTCTGATTGGCTGATTCATTAAAAAATCTTCTCCTCTGAAACTTCTTTGCCAAATGGCAGGTAAGCGATACAGGCTTAGCCTACTGAGCCTCTAGTTTGTTTATGTTGAGCTGGTGCTTGGTGTAAAAGTACATGTACAGTGATGAGTTACAAATCAAATACACTTATACTTAATGTAGCTAAGGTGTAAAGATCTCACCTCAGATTCCAGTCTGACATTGGCAACAGCGCACCATGCAATGAACGGTTAATAAGTGTGATTTCAATTGAAAAACAAATTTTCTGTAATTCTAGACTGGATCAAGTTTTGCTGTTAAAGCTTAAGCTTTAGCAAAAATTATGAATTTGAAATTTGATGGTACGAATGTACAAATTTCAGTAAATCTTAGTAAAGATAGGTTTAATTTCCAACTAGATTGGTCAAAACCATAGATACTGCAGAGAATAATCTGGTGTGTATGTACACAGAAATGGCAAAACTAATACATGATGCAAGGTCACCAAAATCCCATGTCACCTTCACTTCCAGTTTTCATGAGAAAAATGTAAAACCTGGAATTATGTGTGTCCTTCCATAAATGCCCCAAATGTCAACAACTGTGTATCCACAATTTCTTAGAACAACTGTTATGCTCTCCCCTTTACACAAACCAAATCAATGGTAGGTTTGCAACTTTTAGCACTAAACAATTCTCCATAAAACCCTAAAAAAAATTTCCCTTGGGTGCCTCTTTTTGTCTCCAGGATCCACTGACTTACCCATCTCCGTCTCCTTATGTGGCCCATGCAAAGCCATTATCTAGAGTTATCTCATCTTCATACAATTTCACAAGTGTATACATCTGACCAGAGTCTCCTAGTAATCCTGTAATCACTCACCTGGTATACAGTTTCCAAGACAGAGTTGACATTGAAACCATTTGATATAACTTTGGTTCCAATTTGCAAGCCATTTTAGACAAAAGATTCCTATATTAAAGTAAGTTTAGCAGAGGTCATTTAATACAATTCTGAAACAGACCCACCTAGTAACTATGGTTCCAATAAAGCAAGTAGTTTCAGACAAGAAGATTTTTTAATGAGTTTCCACTAAGTTTGGCAGAAGTACCCATCTTCACTGGCAGGTGGGGTCAATAAATTTCTAAAAGGGACACCCCTAAGGATCATTCAAGTTTCAATTAAGCAAACAGCTCAAGACAAGAAGATTTTTAATGAATTTTCTACAGGGTCCTTTGTTAAACTAAGTTAAGCTAAAGGTGGCCATCTTAGTTGGCATGTGGGGTCATTGGATAAAATGGCAGCCATCTTGGTTTGAAGGTGGGGCCACCACAGACAATTCTGAAAGGGACTTACCTAGTTACTATTCCACCAAAGTTTACCGGTAGTTTCAATTAAAAAAAAGGAGAAGATTTTTTTATGAATTTTTCATAGAGTCCTATGTTAACTAAGTTTGGTTAAGGCGGCCCTCTTCTTTGGCCGGTGGGTCATCAGATACAATTCTGAAAGAAGATCACCTAAGGACTGTTCCACCAAAGTATGGCATAAATTGACTTGACTGTTTTAGAGGAAAAGATTTTCTATAGATCCCCCTTTTTTTCCATTTTTAATAATGGTAAACATATTGGTTAGCTGATCGGGACAGAGTCCGCGAAAACCTTTTTTGCTCTGTCAGTCATAGGACTGTTAAAACTAAAATTTTTGTCAGTCCCACACAAAATTTACCGGTCCCACAAATTACCTCATTTTAAAAGCTGAAACAAA
>JAULBM010005257.1:0-11866 GCA_032357055.1 Geukensia granosissima
AAAAAATATTTTGTTTGAAACTAAATAATTGAAAGTGACAATAAAGAATAGTATGAAGAAAAATAATAATTCCCTAATTTATTTGAAATAAATAAGTTGCTATTTTGTTGCGGATGTCTACTAATTGCAAGATCTTGCTATTGTGAGCATGGCTGGATGCAGAGACGTACACATGAATGATTATTTATACATCGAAGGGTCTCTGCGAGGGAGATTGATCTTATTCTTTTCATATACAATTAAGTGTCAAGTAGCCCATTATAAAATCTCCACAAGAAATGGAGAAAATTATTGAATCTAGAGGTCCCGACAAGGCCTTCAACAACTACATGTACTGGTATACATGTATATAGTTTTTCTATTCCGGTGCAGACTGTAAATTATTCCTTTTTTTATCATTGTAACGTTTTCTATTGTTTATGTTAAACTATTGTTAGGTCTTTTAATATTTTACTCTGGCTGATGCTCTGCAGTAGCAGTGAAAGCGCTAGTGGAATAAAATATTGAAAATGTGAATTGGATTCCGTTATTCTTCAAAATGTTATTGATTTTTCATACATGTACATATATACATTTGTTAGAATTTTAAGAGATATTATAGTTGATCATCTTTACAAATTTTTTATTAGTGACAAACGTTAATCTGTTCATTGCTGGATTGTCAGGTTACATCAGTGTTGTCATCTTCCTCAAGATGTCAGGAAAAATGGAATCAACAGTTTTTTTTCATATCAGTGTAGTCGCCTGATAAAAACATTATCAAATCAGTAAGATCAAAGAAAAACACACAAACAAGTGATTGTGTGCTGTATGAGGATAATAAATGTAACACATACATGTAGGCATGAACATAAACATGTACAGTATGTGGCCATATATAATGCACCACGTCATATTTTTCCTATATATTTCATATAAAATCACATTTAAAAAAAATTATTACAAAGCCATTTCTTGTTTTACTGTTTATTCTGATACAATTTTCTAACTGTCCACTTTCTAGAATTAACAAGTTGAACAGAAATGAAAATTTGGATGTCAAAATTTTACTTCAATAAATAGACAAAAGTGACATAAAAAATTCAAATTTCTCTTTAATTCATGAATTCGTAAAAACAAAAGAGAAAAATATATTTTCCAAATAAACAATTAAACTGCTGAAAATTCTCTGTTCTTTAGTGAAAATTTAATACAGATCGGATAAGAAATGACTTTGTAATTATTTTCTGAAAAAGTGTGATTTTATATGAAATATATAGGAAAAATATGACGTGGTGCATAATACTCTCCTGAAAGAAGTGTAAATGGTAAAAATATAAATAGTTAGAAAAGGGTGTTGCTTTTTATGATAGTCAACCAGATGTGGACAACAGGAAACAACTGGTTCTCTATGGGTCTAGGGGTATTACTACAGTGGTATATAACAGGAAACTGGTTGAGACTGAAATAATGCATCCCAAGATCTGAAATGAAAACAAATGAACTCTGATATAAAAAATGCAAGTTAAACAATACATGTGTAGGAATACCCTAAATAAAGTTTTATAGAAATAACGAATAAATGTGTAACCAATTATTGTTCAAATAAAATAATGAAATTAAAGTGCAGATTCTCCACCCATTTTCTCATGTTACAAGACTCAACTAAATACCAAAAACTACAATTTGGGAGCTTCACAGGTCACATCTGTTTCATATTGCACAGATAGCTAGAATATTCTAGAATGTTCTAACAATGACCTATTTATTTTAATTACATGTACAAGTAGGGTTTAGTTGGCTGGGAAATATCAGTATAATGAATCAAATCTGATTTATTTGTAAGCATTCCCCAGCTGATACCATCATGACTAAAGAGAGGTAATGATTATTGCAAAATCAATGCTAAAACTTAAACAAATATTTTGATACATAATGTATATAGCATTTCCATGGTAATATATGGAAAAAATGATAAATATATAAAGTTTGATTGTGTGTGATACCATAATATACACAAAATATTGAATTTATTATTAGTTTTTTCATATTGTTATTGTTATATTATGGTATTCAGTCTTTTCATATCTCTGGATTTGTAAGAGTTGTCTCCCATATGGAACATTATATTTATATAGCTACACAGGTGAAATTTAGGTTTTAATTTTTTTAAATTTTATTTCAGCTACGAACTTGATGCAAAAACCAATCCATGCACACTTGAGTAATTTTTTTCCTTTGGTAAATATTTTGGATTTTGCTGAAATTGGCATTTTTTAAAGGTTCTTTCACCTTGCAGTTAGACACTTTCCAGAATGGGAGATAACTCTTTAGAAAAACACAAATTACAGATCATCTGGGTTACCAAAATTGTTAATACAGCATTGTAACGTCTGCATAGACACACAAAAGCAAGGTTTCTGTTGTTGAATTTTTTACAAGAAACAACTTCATCTATGATCTGCAAACATACTGGTAATGATATAGAAAGAGGGATATTTAAAAAAAAAAATTGGCAGTTTGATAATTTTTCTTTTGATGTTTTGTTTCCTGATGTTTACATTGTTTTCAAAATTGACATTGAATGTCTACAGCCATGAAACCCAAAAATATTAGGGAATTGGTAATGTGATATTGATTATGAAATTGCGCATTAAAAGAATAGAGACTTCTAAAGGCGTCAACTGAAATCATCATCTGTATCACAGCTTGCCTTGTTGTGCTTGCTGGGATACTGATGATAATGTCAGTCGCAGACTTCAAAATGCCCCATTCCCAATTTTCACAATTTGGGATTCATCCGTAATTTGCATGTTTTTGTAAGAGTTGTCTCCCATGTGGAAAGGTATTTTGATAGAGCTTCAACTAGAGAAAACCTTAAATAATAGATATTTTTTTTGTAAAAAATACAGGATATTAACGGAAGAAAAAATAAGTCTGATGCACATTGATAAATCAAACAAAAAATAGAAAAAAATTTTTCCTTTGAATTTAAGATGAAATAAAATTAAAAAAAAAAAATAAACCTAAATTTCACCGTTACAGCTGTGTTGCTTTATCATCCCACATGGGAGACAAATCTTAAAAATCCATGGATATGAATAGAGTGAATATTTTATATGTATTTAATCAGTTCAGCTTATCTTCATTCGCCCTCAAAAGAACCATATGATATTATATAGGCTAAAATACCTAATTTTTTGTCTTTTATTTATTGCAATGTTGATTGAAGTTCAGCAGCAAATATTTCATGCATATTTATATTTAAAAAATAGGATAAGATCATATTGATATGATGTGAATAAATGATCCTTGGTTTGTACTAAACAAACATGCTGAGTCCAATTTTAACATGGTAACTTGAAAGGCAACAGTCCACAATACCAATAGCTTGACCACTGAGGCAGTAAAAACATTGCATGGTATACATTGCACCATTTTTATAGTGCTCCTCTATAATGGCAGTCCATCATTGCCAGATTTTTGCAAGATCCACTTTTCCAAAAATTGCTATATTGTAAATATTCCATCAAACTGTCACCACCCAAAGGTTGCAATATAATGAGGGTTCATTGTATTTCATTAATACATAACAGTTGCATGTTAATAGCCAGTTATTTTTTGGCGGTTAATGGTTGTTCATTGACTCAAAAAATGTTACCCAATATAATAGATCATCCTCTGTTTCAGGGTCATATCCACTGCGCTTTCAGACTCCGTGGATAATTACCCTGCATTCAGCCCTTTCACAATGACAAGAATCTTGTCATTATCAATGGGCACGCAGAAGAATATTAATCATATTATTTTTCAATTTTAAGAACACAAAAATAAAAATTGATATATCTTTGTATTTTGATCGACAATTGTTGCTTAATAAACATATCTTAGCTTTTGAAGTTATAGCCGTTATATAACGTCATATCCGGACCAAAAATAGTTCACATTTCCCACAAAAATGACGTCACAATAGGACTCCGCAGTAAATGAAAAGCGTTAATGGCAAGGAAACATTGACCAGCTTGCGAGCTTGTTTCCTTGTATGGAGGTTGCCCTTTTTATACAAAAGTTGGTAAATGCTGCAAAAAAATGCTTGGAGTAACCTTTGTTGCATTTTTAAAGAGAAATCATTTGGAAAACAAGTGTGGACAAAAAATGCCTCACCTGTATATGCAGCTTTGACCCTATAAACATGTGGACACAATAATTTTCTAATCCAAATATTCAGCAAGTAATACAACCAAAGACATTTCAATAAAACAAATCTAAAGTCAGAAATTGAAAACATGATAAAGAAGGTGATTTATTGTTGATCAGTTATGAAACTTGACTGAAGTCGATGAACCATGAAAAAGAGGTCAAGGACATAAGATTAATGGCAGACTGTCATGTAATCCTAACAACCAATAAGCACATCCAATACTGTTGACCTACCACTTACAGATACTAAAAATCAGACTTAAGCATTAATCTTGACCCTAGTCAATGGACCGTTAAAATGAGGTCCACACTTAAGATATGTGGTAGACTGACATGTACTTCTAACAATCAATAAGCTCACCAAATATTGTTGATCTATCACTTGCAGTAAATGAGAAATAAGCCTAAGCACAAAAACTTGACCATAGTCCATGGACCGTGAAAATGAGGTCAAGGACAAAAAACATGTGGCAGACTGACATGTACGCCTAATAATCAATAAGCACACCCAATATTGTTGACACAACATTGAACTAAGTTTCGTCATGGCAGCCATTTCGAATTTCTGATTCACAATTCACAAGTTAGGTAAAGGACCATCTAACAATCATTTCTGCAAAGTAGCAATTCAATCCACTTTGTAGTTTCTGACAAGATGATGTTTGAAATCTGGACCAATCAGAATACATAATTGGCCCTGGTGGCCATGTTGAATTTCCCATCGGTACCAATTTCACAAATTTGGTAAAGGACCACCACAACATTTCTGCCAAGTAAGGCTGAAATCTGTTCTGTGGTTTAAGAGAAGAAGATGAAAATGTGAAATTTCCATAGGGTCCATGTTAAACTAAGTTTAGTCATGGAAGCCATTTTGAAATTCTGATGGGCAAATGATTCACAAGTTAAGTACAGGATCATCTAACAAACATTTCTGGAAAGTAACAATTCAATCCACTTTGTAGTTTCTGACAAGAAGATGTTTCAAATCTGGACCAATCAGAGTACATGTGTATATAATTGGCCCTGCCCGCCGTTTGGAATTTTGGTATCGGCACCAATTTCACAAATCTGGTAAACAACCACCTGCCTAACATTTCTGCCAAGTTAGGTTGAAATCTGATCTGTGGTTTCAAAGGAGAAAATGAAAATGTGAAATTCCCATAGAATCCAATATTAAACTAAGTTTCGTCATGGCGACCATTTATTTTTCCGATCGGCAAACGATTCACAAGTTAAGTACAGGATCACCAATCATTTCTGCAAAGTGACAATTCAATCCACTTAGTAGTTTCTGACAAGAAGATGTTTGAAATCCGGACCAATCAGAATACATAATTGGCCCTGGTGGCCATGTTGAATTTCCAATCAGCACTAATTTCCCAAATCTGGTAAAGACTACCTGCCTAACATTTCTGCCAAGTTTGGTTGAAATCTGTTCAGAGAACAAAATGAAAATGTGCAAAATTAACAGACGCTGCTGCTGCGGCCGACGACAACGATGGATGCAAAGTGACGACAAAAGCTCAAATGACCTTTGCTCCAGGTGAGTTAAAAAAACCCATTAAAATCAGACAAGAAATAAAGAACTTGCATTTGTCTGGGGGAATATCTGAGCATAGAAATGAAAGATATTGAAGATTTGAATATCATCCCAAAGTTTCGTCAAATTTCTATGCTCAAATTTTTTCCAGTAACCAACTGAAATTTTCTTTCCTTAAACAAAAAAGTTCAACATTTTTGCAAAATATTTTAAATTCTTTTGAAAATTTGTTCAATAAACTTGATAATTAATTGATGGTTAGAATTTGTCCAATAATCAATATTGGAACTTTTGAAACTTTTAATTTTATAAGTAAATGCATTTAGGAAGCATTTCCATTTACAGCAGTGTTGTTGACTGTTTGTCTAGTACCAATAATCAATGTCCCAAAATATTAAAAAGATTGGAAAACTAGAACAAAAGTTATCATGCTGAAACCAACCTGTCTACAGACCTCAATGATGGTGACAGCCCCATACCATGATAAGACAACACATTTTTGCAGTCTTATAAAAACAGGTACATTATACAAACCTGAGTTTTGCACAAGTGAGTTTAAATATTTAAAATATTTAAATGCAGTTTGAATGTAACTCAGATGCAGATCCAAAGGGCAGCAATATTCTTTAAAATTTGCAACAATTTATGTTTTTTTTAAGTAAATTTTTGTCCTGGGTCCCAACTTTAAGTTGAAAAGTATATTGTGACTGGATCTGCCACTGAGACTGAAATAAACATTCTGTTAAATTCACATTTCAAGTATGCAAAATATAAAACAACAAGTAAACATTGATACTTACATATAGTTAGCAAAATTATGTTCATTTGTTACATGGGTTTCAAAACCATGTGGTACTTTATCAAAATACTCTTTTCCAATACCACAAATGAAACATTTGGACTGAAATAGAAGAAAAAGAAACACATTGATAAAAAAGACCCTTTCACACTTTGAAAGCTATCAATGAACAAAGTAATTATAGTTCATTTGATTATTCTGAAAAAAGGGAAATAAATTCTTTAAAAATACATCTTTAACTCAACTTCCACTGTGATTGCAATCATGATATATATGAATGAATAAATATCTAAATATAAGTGAAAATAGTTGTGTAATAAAAATGATACTCTTCTAGTCTTTAGAGTCAAAGAGTAATGCACAAATATTTAAGAGCATAACCTTTTCACCTGGCTTTTCATAGTCAATATACTGTTGCAAGATAACACCTTATATAAAAAAATTTGCATACACCTGGAAACATCTTAATGAATACTATATTAATTGTTTCAACTCATTATGAAACTTTGAAAAGCTAGATTCACAAAAGCTATTTTCAGTTAGTATATTGTTGCTATTTAAAGTTGATGTGGTGTTTAAATGCAAGGTTAAGTGTAAATTTTAACTGGTGATTTCATATTAACCATTGAATTTCACCCTGACTGGAGTTTCTATCAATTAAGAGGTGTGAGATGTAAACAGATTCTGTATATGGTTATATGTAAATGACAAATAAACTAACCACACTGGCTGTTTTTTGCCTCCTACCTGAAAGTAGGCTTGTAACTACTACTTGTATAATAACGTTGTGTTCAGCATTGACTATGCGGAAATTGTAGCTAAGGTTGAAGAAATAGTGCAAGACCCGAATAAGAGTGCCCTATTTCTTCAATCGAGGCTACTATTTCCCATAGTCAATGCTTAACACAATGTTATTATTATACTAACTGTCAATAGTATGTACGACAGCTTATAGTTCCAAACTGAACTTCAATGGTCATTGATTTATTTAGAAATCCTCATATAGACCACTGACACTGTTTTGCAGATTGCAAAGCATTTTTATTAACTTCAATATCATTGTATTTTTTGACCAGCCAAGACATGCAGACATGTGCATCAGTACTAGACCAATTTTTCTCAATATTTGTCACATATTGTAAGTGAAACTACATGTAGTGTATTATCATGCAAACATTGATGATGAAGCAGCATTTTGATTCAGCAAAAAAATGAGGGGAGCTGGAATGCCCAAAATCAATCCCACAACATATCTCATACTAGGAATCAAAATGGCTAAATATGAAAAGAATTGGTTCACCACATCAAAAGATAAGCTGTGGAAACCTTTCTGTCCACAGACAGAAGATCCTGATGCCGCCAACATTGCCTAACATAAAACAGTCGAAAATTTTTTAAATCATGGCAGTTTTCGTAACACACCCATTATCAGCCCGCGAGCTATTAGCCTAGGGGGATGATATTGACCATGAACAGGTAATGGATGAAAAAATGAAAAATGACATGTTATGATCTTTTTATCATATTGTTAAAAACTGAAGTTTTTTGTGGTTACAGAAAAAAATTCTGTAAATAATATAAATAATATTTAAACTGAAATTCCTAAAGTTGTGATATTTTGACTATGGATATTTTTATTTGGTGTTTGCATTTTAAGCAAACTTATGTATTCAACAGTTTCTTGTTCGCTGTTCTCTACAATGTTTTTTTTTATATGTATTATAGTTTAAGATTGATTAAGGAAATGATTGACAAGGTTACAGAATTGGCATGCATGTTTTTCTGCATGTCTAATATGGAACAAATTTCGCTTTATTATGCCCACAGGGCTGATATGGATTTGACATGGTAAATCCAAATCAGCATTCATAGGCAGATATGGATTTTACATTGTACCAGTAAATCCAAATCAGCATTCATGGGCAGATATGGATTTTACATTGTACCAGTAAATCCATATCAGCTCTCATAGGCAACTCGAAAGAATTGTGACATCACATTTATTGTAGTTTTTTACTGTATTGACACTATTACTGTGTATCATCAGTAACATTAGTCGTCTTCCTTTTGCCATAGACTGACCAGTTTATAAAACTGATGACACAATAGATCCATTTAAATTTTCCTATTGTTGTTGAGAGAGCTTGTCAATAGGTGACCAAACAACCATAACAGTTGGGCATTTAAATCTACCTTGTTTCTTAGATGGGCATTTAAATCTAATACCTGGTTGACAAATATAAGGTTTTTCTTATCTGTAGACTTAACCTCATTTTTAATACTTCCAGTTCCATGCAAACTGAAATTGCTACATTCTTTGTAAAAATTACTGTCTTTTGTTTATTATAAATGAATTTAACTTATACAAAAACATAACTTTCTGTTCATCCAAAAAAATACAGTTGAAAATTTCTTATTAGAAAATCATATACAAAGAAATTGAAATTTCAATTCAAAGCAATAAATAAAAAAAAAAATATCTGTAGGTAAGCTATATAAGGAAAAAAAATATGATATAAATTTTTATTCAAATATAAGAAAAATAACTTTGAATAATCCATTGGAATAAAAAGTCATTTTCAACACAGACATTTTCAACTTCCAACATGTTGCCTACTCCATGTGTCAATAATAATCCATTTAATTGCTTTTCACATTTTTATAAACTTATTCCACATTTGAAAACAGTAAAAATAAAGAATCTGTTTGTCATATAAATTCCATTCCATGAAATCAAAAACAAAGCATTAATCCAACACAGTGAAGAAATTATAATCTATCATCATAATTCCCAAAATCACAATAGAGTTATAAGTAACAACTCAGAATATACCGGTAAGAAAAATAACTGTGAATACTCCTTTGGAATAAAGATCATTTTTTATTTCTAACAATTCACAAGCTCCATATGTCATTTTTATTGCATTTTTATCATATATCCCTTTTTGATAAACTTATTCCACATTTGAAAACATGAGAAATGAAGAATTCACTGTCATATAAATTCCATTCCACGATTACAAAAAGGAAGACAGAATTAATCCAACATAGTTAAGAAGTTATAATATATCATAATAAATCCCAAATTAATCACAAATAACTCAGAATATAAGAAAATAACTTTGAATAATCCTTTGGAATAAGACATTTATTTGTTTATGGATTAGATATTCAACATGGCATTCAATCAATCAAGTTTAACATAGGCCCTCAGGGAGCTTTGGTAAAAGGTTTCCTCAACTGAAACTGTTCATGCTTAAATTGTTATTTTTGCATGGATTGGATGCAGTCCCTATGGAAATTTTCATCAAAGATTTCCTTATAAGAAACTTATCTTAATTAAATTTTCTAAATTAAAGGATTGCTCTTGGATCTTTCTCAGCTGTAATGATTACTTTTTGTGGATCAGTAATTCAACATGTTCACCATGAGTGAATTTTTAACTAAGGACCCTAGACGAGTTTTGATAAAAGGTCTTCTTTTTAATAAGTTTAATTTAGTGTAGCAAAAGTGGCCAAATACTGTTGTAAGAATTGAGCAATATACGATCCTGGGAGCATCTGGTTTCATATGTCGTAATATTGACCATGATATTTATTATTGACCATGATATTTGATCAAAACACCAAAGAATTGTCAAGTTCTATCAATCACCACATACAAGAAAAAAATTGCAACAAAAACTTTACAAATTTTATTTAAAAAATATACATGTACAGATACAGTGAAACCTGTCTGCAACGAACCCTCTTTGGACTTTTAGAAATGTTCGGTTTAGACAGGTGTTTGATTTAAGCAGGTTAAAAACAAATAGAAACTTGTATAAAGGGACATCGGTTTTCTCAGTGTTTGGTTTAGACAGGTTTCACTGTATTAACAGTAATTGCACTTTAAAAAGAGATCACAGATGTTACAAACTGTTAATACATTTTAGGACAAATTTCCATAGTTGGTCGGCTTGCGGCACAGGTGCAGGACGTGTAATAAAAAATAAACTAAAAATACTACTTACACCAACGTATGTTGCATTTTTAGTATATTTTTTATTATGCGTCCTGCACCTGTGGTTTGCATTACAACAATTGTAAAGGTTCTATTAGAATTGTGATGATTTTTGAAGTAGCATAAGAAAAATTGTTAATTAGAATTACATATTTAATAGGGCAATTAAGGGCCCAAAATAGTCATTACAACATGGGTATGATTTGAATACTAAAGGAATTACATACAAAGCTTACTTTAAATGGACATTATGAAATAGTAAATTTCACCAGAGATTCTAAAAATGTCCAGGGCTCACAGGTGACAATTTTTACAAAGGTGATGGCATGTCAACATGAGATCACAAAGGTAACATTTTAAATGGCTGTTAGAATTCACTTGACTGTTTCTAGAGAACAGAAGCTAGTCTAATTTTAACTTTCACGACAGTTGATATGCTTTAAAAAATTTTCCTGGTAAATGGAACTCTTTCTAAACTGTTACAAAACAGATTTATCTTTTGTTTGAAGGCATTTCAAGTATCAATAACATTTTGTATATTTTTAAAAAATCCAATCTTCATCAATGTTTATTGGGGTGCTTTGTATAAAGGTGAATAGATTTATAAATTCCCAGAGTTTTTCTTATGTCTGGAGTGTGGTCGCTTTGACATATACCCCATATCTAAATGAACATTTGGGTAAGTGTGGAGACCTTATTTTGCTGGACACGTATTACTGGTTTTGTTTTAAAGGAATGTTTTGGAAAAACATCAAAATTGGATGAAAAAATTTTTTAAATTTCCAATATCATATGAAACTGAGTTTTTGCCCACATTGACCCCTTTTATCTCAAAGACGGCAAGAGATAGAGAATATTTATTGATATATTCCTAAAAGATCTCATGGAGACCAATCAAATGAAAAATAGCTATCAACAGCAGATGAAAAATAAAAATTTCCATATCATAAGAAATTGTATTACTTAGAACCTGTTCAGCTCAGAAGCAGTAAAAGATGGAGGAAATCTGCTAACATATTTCTGACAGTAATAAAATTGGTAAAAGCTACAAAAATTGCTTTTAGTAACTTTTGTTGCATTTTTCATGTGGATTGTTATGTTGACTCTGAAGGAGAACATGAAGAAAAAAAACATGAGAAATTTGACATAAAATAGATAATTTATATTAGAAAAATAATAAAATGCCCGTTTGGCCTAAAAGATGGGAGGGCTAGATAATCCAAAATCAATCCTAAGCTGTAATTTATATTGGGTATCACTGTGTTGAAATTTCAAATAGATCTTATTAACAGAACAAATTTTCTTAACAGAAACCTTACTGTCTACGAATGCAGATAATGACCACA
>JAULBM010005268.1:0-11866 GCA_032357055.1 Geukensia granosissima
CAGTAACGGAGGAAGAGATTTGCAGCTCGAGGACTGGTGTTTTTGTCACATGTGTGAGGAAATGGATACTGTCGGCATGACAAAAAAACTTTTCGAACTTTTCCCTTTTTCATTTGTGCAGTACGTTTAAAAGCCTGACAGTATTGTATGATTTTGAAATGAACTAGTAAAAAATTATAGGAAGCCAGCTTATTACAAAGGTGGTCTTTCCCTTTAAAGTGCTAGAGAATTCCTTAAATGATGCGTCTTTTTATGTTTCATAGCTAGAACGATCTAATCGCAGTGTTTGTACAAATTGCTGGGTTCAAATGTTGTAAAGAAATACAAAAGATTCTTAACGACCGTAGCCCATTGACATAAGAAAGGCAAACAAATAAATCTTTTGGTGTGGACACATTATTTTGCTGGACAAAATAGTGTACTTACCTAGTTATATAACAGGATCAGTGATTATTTTTACCCCATTATCCTCAAAACTGGTATTACTTTCGATGGAATAATTAATAAAAACCCCGAAAAAAATCATATGAAAAATAAAAAATATCCAAATCATGCAAGATCAATAAATGCACAATATGACCTCTTCAATCAGGAAAAGATATACGAGGATTTTACAGCGCATATTTATGCGATATTTTTCTCCGAAATGCAGTTTTATTAAGTTTAAGCTATAATAAATGAATCAAAAATGACAAACTTTCCTAATTTCTATTAAGTAATACTTGATATACTTCTTCACCTATATTTAAACATGTTAAAACAAACACACATCCGTCTTTGTTTATTTACTATTTAATTTTGTGTCAGGTTGTACTTTTCATCTGCGTAAGTGCTTTCACATAAAGGTACATTGATTCTTTACTCGCACACTCATGAATCATGAGATCATCTTAAAACGGTAATTTTGAAACCACTGATTTCAGATCTGCAAAATATTTTTATTATGATAATGACACAGAATCACATCATATTAATTGTGTTCAATAATTTGTCAAGTATGTGCTGGTATGCCATGAACAGATGAGTTGATTGATATCTTGCATGTATTTGCAGATGATCCCTGTACGACTTACATAATTCTTGACACAAACGGAAGCGATATACGGTCTGTTGCAAATAGTGAGGGTTCCTTATGTGATGATACCTTGGTAGCTGGTTGGTACCGTGTCACAAGCAATGCGGGTGAGCGCATGCCAACAGAATGTATTGTAGGCGGAGGACGATGTGGTGCGATATATTCAATATGGATGAATGGTAATTTATGTTATGTTTTCTGGATGGTTGGTTCTTCCAGTTCAAGTTCATAAATTTCTCATTTGTGCTCGAACTCTTCTTTTAAACATATAATACATTGTGAATTATATTATGAAATTAAAAAAAACATTAAGTCAAAATCCTAACATTTAAAGTTTTACAAACAGCCATCAAAAAGGTGTAAATTACCACAATCGACAGGTTACCATAAGGCCTTTTATAATGGGCACATATCCACACCCTACGGAAAACTGTATGAAAAGTGATGATTTTCAAATCGACCAGGTAAGTATACAATGAAAACTAATAACATTTAACTTTAATCATTAATTCAAAACATTAGAACTAATTTCCGATACTGTTTCCCTTGTTTTACTTACTTATATTTCCTATTGTTATATTCATAATAAGCTCATTTTATTCGTTTGACATCTTATTATATTGAAATTTCTCCTTTTTTGGACAAATGTGCAGCCTATCTGAATTGATATGCACTTCCAATTTTCGAGAAGAATATTTCATAAAATTATTAAGTTTATTATAGTTTTCTACCGGAAACGAATGACTATAGGTTTTTCACATGTTTTCTAATCCTTTAAATATAATAGGAATGTTATCTTTAAATTTAGTTCGAATGTAATGTATTTCATATATCTATGTACTCATTTGTAGTGTATTTTTTTAATGGTTTATAAAAGGAACATTTAGATCCCAAAGGTGAAGACAGAAATCGTAAAGTCGGAAGGCAGACATGTTTTCACTTATTTACAAGTCGTTTCAGCTTAAGTATAACATTACTTCATTCAATACCACGAAAATAGTTCAGAAATAAAGTTAACAAAATCTGGCAGTATCATAAGCAGACTGTTTAAATGCATCTCTGGTTTTGCAAATAAAATAGTCTTAATAACATTTTTAAAATAAAGTTCAGCGTGAAATTATTACAAGAAGACATGCTTGAGACATTTTCACTTGTATCAAGTATGCAAGTGAATTTTAACTGACAATTTTTTATATTAAGGAACATATCCAAGCAGCGGAAGAGTAAAAACTGTACAAGCATGTGCAGCACATTACAATGGCGATTGCTGTGCTTACTCTCATGACATTCAGGTGAAGAACTGTACAAATTATTTAGTATACAATCTTGTTCCTGTATCCCCTTGTTCTCAGGCTTATTGTTTTGGTAGGTATTTTATTAGTTTAGAGAAAATTGTATACAATAATATCAACAAAAAACATCTTTTTCGCTAATATAAAAAGGAAATTCTTAAATGTTACACGCAATTTTAATTTACTACTGGGTTTAGACAAGATTGTGCGGTTAATGTAACAAAACTATGGTAATCATTTAAAGTACATGTTTATGTTTATTTTCATTATCAACTAAATTGAAATGATTTTATCATGGTATAATTTCTTCGACTTCATATAAAATTAACAATGAAAGAAAGCTGAAACTGCTAGAATCTCACTCCTTGTGACGAGTGCCTTATTTCCCATAAAAATGGCAAATGTAATTGTTGAATTTAAATGACAAAACTTGTTTTGGACTCAATCTGTTGAAGATAAAACATTGAAATTCAAACAAAACATGAACACAACTAAACGAGAAAATCAAGATAAAAATTTAAGTGCAGAAAAGACCAGCCTATGCCGAATTTACATATACATGTATCAAATGTATGGAATGTTGGAGACCATGTTACAAAATACAAATGAAAAATTCCAGATATAATCTGGACACAACGTAAAAAATAACGACTTTGGTAAATTAAAAACTGGAACAGGTTTAAATCAATTACCTGTTAAAAGTCATCAATTGACAAAATTTACATTAAGGTACATTACCAGTGCCGGTTACGACCACTACCACCACCACAACTACAACCCCATCACCTACGACGACGACGACGACAAGGACAACAACTTCAACCACAACAACGCCAGCTCCAAGAACAACAGCTGCACCAAAACCAACGACATCCACAGCAATTAAAACAGAAAAACCACCAATGCCTCATCCTGGGGATTCGGATAAAACGAAATCAAGCAAAGGTTGTATATAGTGATGAGTTTTGTAATTTAATTGTAATTTTTGAGATGCATGAAACGCTATATTTACATCAGATACAAATAATCCTGGAACAAGCATAGTGATTCCCGTAATAATTTTATTCTTCGCATTACAATTACAATATTAATATAAAATGTGCGAATGAGTTTTTGCCTTGAACTTATAATGTACATAACTTATGTACTTTCTATTGGAGATATTACACTGTGCGAAAAAGATGGGTATTTTAACTCATAAATTAATTATATAGTACCAAACTTAATTCTGGTGTATTTGAAATTTTTGAGATTTAAAAAGAAAAACTTTATTAACTGCATAATATTTCGTTTTCAAGCAATCATCAAAATACACATGATAATAAATTAGAAAAATAGGAGTGTTAGAATCAAAATATTTCCCTTTAAATTATAATTATAAAGATTGACACATTACCTCTTTTTTAGCATTTCTCACAATAATATTTCAAAAATATTTTAAGACAAAGAATAGCAATAAGGTGCAATAGACTTTTTATTCTATAGCTCAAAGCTTTGTTAATCTTCTAAAAACTGCATTAACGTCATTAATGACGTCTCTTTTAAATTCTATATTGTACTAGTGCAAAATGATAGAATATTACACGCTAAACTTTGGTAACGTTATTCGTGGGGGTATAATACTCCTGTGCAATATTAATAATTTTTCCTAATTGAAGATTTAAATACCATAAAATGTGTTTTAAACGAATTAGCTACCGTTTGGTTTATTTTGAATGTACTATCGATTTCAGAGAGTGTTTATTGACAGTTATTATGTTTTCATTTTAATATAGAAGACAAAGAAGGAGGTTACGTTTGGATCGTCGTAGCTATCCTTGCAGTCTTAGTCATTCTCTTGACTATAGGTATTATTTGGTAAGTTCACCTGAACGCTTAGATTTTAAGAAAACTTTTATTGAAATAAAACATCTTAGATCAAGCTTAGCAAAAAACAATAGATAACGATAGATAACGATTCTAATTCAGCTTTTAAAAACGTTTTTTTTTTATTATGTTTTGTTCTTTTTCCTTTTTCATGTTTTTACTAGTAAATGACGAGATTATTATCGCGTTAACATTTTTAAAAAGATATTATATTTATGTTCGTTTTTAGTTTTGTTTTTAATATTTAACTTCTTGTTCTTGCTCTTTAGATATGCTTGGTTATCATCTTGTCATTTGGCTGACCATCCGGGTTTCTTTTTCTTCCTCTAAGTACTCAAAGTTTTTCAGGTTCTACAAGAACAGAACATTTTCAAAGAGGAGTGTCAGTTGTTCAAGTTTGAAACCACCTACGTACGAAGAAGCAGTCAAAACAGATAAGCTTCATTTTCATGACAGAGTAAAGAGCATGCCTGAGGTTATGGTTGTAGAGGGAAAGAAAGTTTGGGATCAAGGAAAGTACTTAAACCAAAAAGACTTCCGTCGTCAAGATGTTTAGACAGATCAGTTTATTATGACTTATGCATGTATTTTTTCATTAGTTAGTTTGTTGTTTCAATAAATAGTTCTGGCAACTCTGATAAAAAGAGATGTCAAATACAAATCAGCCTTTGGTAAGCAAATAATATTATTCAATGTAGTCTTTATGGAATTTCTGTTATTAAGCACTGAAAACATTTTAAATATATAAAGTTTTAGCAATAAGATATACTAACATGACAATTTCATCGCAATTGTAATTAAGAGTTACGTGTCACAAGTCCCTATTTTTTTCAGTGCATTTATAATTGCCGAAGTTAGTAGGGTGTCCATTTTGACATAAAGTGTATCGGTGCAGATAAAATATAACAAATAATGCATGTAATCTGTATTTATTAGATTAATGATTTTTTATCAATGAAACCGGCTGTCATAATATGCGAGTCTTATTTTAATTAGCTAAGTACTGATAGTTTTTATCGCTCGTACATCACGTCAAGATATTGTTGTATTGTCATTTGTGAAATGGATATTTCGTACCGATTAACCAAATCATGATGGCCACAGAAAAATTCAGAGTGACGACTTCAATGTTTCCAGGAAAAAGCCTTGGATCAGTAGGTTCCTTGTCAGCCGCATCCAAATAACTAAAATCCTTATATGAGGCACAAACTCTTGAATAGAGTATTAAATGAGAAATAAACGCTCGATCCGTTTGCTCGTGTGGCTGCTATGATACTACACATGAAAGGACCGTTTACAACGGAAAAATCAAAGTCATCTCTCTTGTCGTAAAATTTTGTTCTCAACCCGACAATACTTTCAATAACTTTTTGCAAGTCTAGGTATGAAACAGACCTATATGTTGCTATGGTATCCTTTATTTCAGGTTCAATAGGATAGATGCAGTCAGCATACACAAAAAAATCAAACTTTTTAAGAGACAGAACCAATCTTATAAAACGAATTTCACTCTAAAAGGACAGATTCATGTTTTTTATTTGACACATAGTCCTTTAAGTTGTTCTTATTTGGCTATTTAGCAATCGATATCTGTGTAAAAATAGGAGTTGTGGAGTGATTGACCATTAGACAGCCATCCACCAAATGACAGTCAAATTCAAACTTCTAAATGTCCCATTATCATATATAATAATGAACCGGAGTCCATACCGTGACGGAAGCTATAAAAGGATGAGACGGACATATGACATAGAACACCCATGCGTGAAATCAACAGTGCATATTCAAAAGAGACAATACACATTCAAAACAAACAAAAGGATGAACCGAATGCAAAAGCTAAAAGAACAAAGGCTTGAACTCCATGAACTCCTTTACGAAGAGATGTGTCAGGTGCTCCGAATGGGTAATCTCTCCAATCTCGCGAGCGGCACCAGTCGTGAATTCTTTAATTTCAAAATCAATGTCAAATAGAGAGGATTTTTTTATTCCCTATGGCTGATTTTATTTAAGTCTCACCCTCTGTACAATAATCACATTTATTATATATATTTACACATATTATTTATAAGTAAATAAATTATAAAGACCACTCTAAAGTGTTATGAGAGACGATAAAATATATATACAGATTAACAACATTGCTATAGTGAATAAATCAGTTAAAGAAATATATATTATTATTTAAGAAGAGTAGACCTTTTGTTAAGATAATGATAAAACTCGAACGGTTGATTTGTATTAAGTGGATCTCTTTACTACACTGTTATTTACATTTTAAAGATTGTTTATTTTTTGTAGAATAGTCTTTTTTGTAACTTACTTAATTAATTTTATGCACTGTTTGTCGTTAATACATCAATGACAAAATTTTCTGATTTCATATTGACCGTATATAAATTTATTAAGAGAATCGTGTATGTTCTAATGAAATTATATTACCTTCAGTCATGAAATATTTTATTTTATATCTTAATAAGCCATTTAAAATGGTGTAAACTTCTAATTTTATTCCTATATAGAAAAAGAACAAGTCGACTTATACATTTGTCCAGTACAGATATAGTAATACAAAATTACCAATGTTAATTAAATATGGAAAATTTAGGTATGCTATATGTACATTTCAAGGAGTAACCTCTCATCAGTCCGAAACACTGGAAGTCAAAGATTCGAATAAAGCAAAAGAAGCACTCAAATCCAAACAAACTGAAATGGGAAGCCAAATCTGACGTCAGTGACAACTACTACGTGCTTTACTTTTCGAGGCCTTTCCGTATTTTCAGTGTTAAGTCTTTTAGCAAACAAGCAAATTTCTGTAAAACATTGATACATTCCATAACGGTTACCTCTGATTTAAAAAGAAATTTATGGTATTATTTTTATCAATTGTGAACGGAACATTTAAGGCATTTATGTAATGAATCATATCAGGATAAAAATTCTGGCTACTGCAGTCTCTGACATTTACACCATATCTTTTCTTTTTCATAATTAAACAATCAAACTTTTTTTCCCAGTTTATCAATTTTATAATTTTTGCACATGTTTGTCCGTGTTTTATTCTAGCCATGCATAGCGACCAGCTAACATTATCGAAACAAAAATAAACCTCAACATCACAAACTTGGCAAGTGGACTAAAAATAATATTTTTGGTGAATTTATTTAATACCAGTTCTCTGTAAGAATCAAATTCATGTGGTCACACATGGTATCCAATTACCTTAGAGGAAAGCAAACAGGTTCATATTCATGCCAAAAGAGAAAAAAAAAACAAAAGCATAATTTAAAAAAGATGGTTGCAATGGTTACCAGCCAGGGTTTTTGTCCCTCAATTATCTTCATAGAAATGTGTAGAAATTAGCACTTTTGTGCAAAAGATTTGCCTTATTTGGAACCATTTGAATGAAATTCTTGTGTATTCTCTGAATTATGTTAATACTTTAGTGTAATCAACATGAAATTTTGCTCGTTGTTCGTAGTGTTTCTGTGCTTTGCCTTAAAAATGATCAAAAATTGATTTCTGTCCATGGAAGAAAAGAGGCAAAAATGTCATTATTCAAAGCTGTTGTTATGAAAATGCGAATAAATTTAAATATACATATATGGAGTTTATATATCCTTAAGACCACTCTAAGAAGTATGATTCATATATATACTGCACTGTGTCAAGCGCCCTATACCACTCAGCTACCTAGGCTATATAATACATATACATGTATATTTAAATACATGTATATACGTTTACCAATGACAAGATTTGTGCAATATTTGTGCCTTTTTAACGATGGCATGTTGCCTAATTCTGTATCTATGTCATTCTTATTATCTGAAACATTCTATGACTTCTCTCAACACCCCGATTTTCATTAGGATTTCTTACATTTGTAAAATTTTGTATTCAAACTTTTGTCTATTCTACACTTTAATCCACGATTCCACATTCACAACATAAAGACGGTCTTAAGAAATTGATTCGTCAGTGTTTTGTTAAACAAAAATGGAAATCCAAGATTCAGGTAAAAAGATGTCTTACTTTGTTAAGTGACACACCGCTTGTGGTGATAAATACAGTGAAGGTGATATTGTCAAAATGTTGGACTTTCTGATTGACAACATTTTTGTAGAATTTGGTGGCCGAGTTTTTCAACAGACAGTTGGCTTTCCAATAGGCACAAATTGTGCGCCCCTACTAGCCGACTTGTTTTTGTACTCGTATAGAGCAGAATTCATTCAGGGACTCCTGTGAAATAACAAAAAGAAATCGGCCAGATCGTTTAATTTTACTTTTCGCTATATCGATGATGTTTGGACATTGAATAATCCCACGTTCAGTGAACATCTCGACCAAAGATATCCAAGCGAACTAGAAATTAAGGAGACCACAGACTAAAAAATCTGCTTCATACCTAGAATTATTCTTCGAAATTGACCAAGAGGGAAAACTTGTTTCTAAGATCTACGACAAACGGGATGACTTCAGCTTTCCTATTGTAACGTCCCATATTTATGTGGTAATATTCCTGCTTCCCCTACCTACGGGGTTTATGTTTCACAGTTGATTCGATACTCTCGTGCCTGTTCCAAGTATCAGGATTTTCTAAAGAGAGCATTGCTGTTTTCGCATAAATTACTACAACAAGGATACATCTTATAAGGTTGAAGTCGTCCCTCCTAAAATTGTATGGTTGCCATCATGAATTGGTTGATCCATATGGTATCAGTGTATCTAAACCAAATAACGACCTGACCTGTTACCGGTAATACATAAATAGTTGACCTCTTCTCGGATTGAGTTAACCCGGATTTGAGATTAAGGATTCCACGACGGGTGTTGCGCGCAGGACAGGGGATGCTTACCCTTCCGGAGTACCTGTTCCCACTCCTGTTTTGTAAAGGAGTTCGTGGATTCGAAACTTTTGTTCCTTTTGTTTTCGTTTTATCTTTTAGTTTGTTTTAAATTGGTCTTGTCTCTTTGGACTATGCACGTTTGATCTCTCGCATGGGTATTATACACTGGACTTTTATAAATGAGAGCGTGGTAAATTTGAAGTAAGTTTATTCAAGGCTAAATCAAAACAATTGCATACCTATAATCACAATAACTGGTCTACAATTAGCTTTTGTTAGTTACTTGATAGTCTGCTATATGTCATATTTCTTTGGCTCAAGTTTTGGGACAATGGATGACAGACTTCGGAAATTTTTCACATTCAAACTCTTTTTTTTTAACAAGTTATACCTACCATATTCGTCTACAGTTAGATCTTGGAGAGTACTTACAGTCTGCTTTATTTATTTCACATTGACTTTATATTCGGGGATGATTGAATTTGTAAAATGCGATAAATTTTCACATTCAAGCCCATTTCTTAACAACTTTTATACCTAGGCATAATATATTTTGTATATAATTAGATCCTGATGAGTATTAGCTAGCCTGCATTTGCCCATGACCTCATTTTTATACAGCAGTGGCTTTGGAACACATCTTCACAGAAATGAATTTTTCAACAACTTTTATACATAAACGTTTTTGTATATTTGCTGTATAGTTAGATCTTAGTTGGTACATGTCAGTTTTATATATGTTATTTGCAATACAGTGCATCAAATTTAAATTTGTATGTTGTGATAAATTGATTACTTCCACTTTGTTTATGTCACGACAGGTGGACCGATAGTCACAAGGGAATTTTCGGCCTAGTGTCCATTAATCACCCCCAAAATGCCTTTAATTTTCCCGTTTAAAATCGTTAAAAAATCACCAAAAATTATTTTTAAGACTCTTTTTGTCAATCAACAAAATAGCTATACAAAGCATCAAATTCAAATTGGTATGTTGTGATTCATTGATTGACCTTGAAATCTTTTTCATTATCCATAAAGGTAAAATGATACGATCCATTTACAAAAAACCACGCATAGTTGGACAACAATACTGTGTTTGCTTACTTATTTAGGTGCACATGTCTCTCTATTAATCTATCATATGCCATGTGCTTTAACATCAATTTTTAGTTCAACGGTTATCTGAACGATCTTTCTCAGCAACTACACATGATAGGAAAATATTTTTAGTGTTCTAAATAATTCTAAGAATGTAGGTGTGTGTATATCAGTTTGTCATGTGTTATGCGCCGTCTACTCGTTTTCTTTTTGCTTCTTTATTATTCATTTTGTTAGGTTTTTGACGGTAATTAATTTCCCTTTGACAGCAATCCCACATAACGTTCTGTGCGTTGATAGATTACACCTGTAATGTCATCAATATCATGTGTAGTCATTCCTCACATGTCAGTTTTCAGGTATTGTGTCCTTGACCTAATTTTTTATTCCTGTAACTTTATGTCTTAAACAATGTGATTTTAGAGAAAATGTCTGTTGTTGACCTGGTTATCTGGTAGTTTGTTGTTTGTGTAAGTTGATATTTGCTAATCAGAAAACTCGTTTTCAGGTAAAAGATTTCTTTGTCTACAACTTTTTCATTTCCATAACTTCTTTTGCAGGATGGTCTGGTAACCTTAATTATGAATCTAGTACATCATTCGTGACAACCTGCGTAAATGCAATGAACGAGTGTAAAAAGATTATTTTGGTCCTGTCGGATTCCTTTCTGAAGAGTGAATGGCCAATATTGAAGCCATATGTACTTCCTTATATCGACAAAAGTATTGAAAGTTTTTGTCTTGTGGTTTTGACTGACATAAAACAACCGACTGAACTGAAACAACTGCCATCGGTGGTCTTGATAGAGAGAAAGAAAATACCTTTGGAAATTCAGAAACTGAAGATACTATTGCTCTGAAAAACGATTTCTTCCGAACAAATGCAAAGTTTACTTATTTTTGGTAGATTGTCAGATACGCCTGTTTGTTGTGTGTTACAATTAAGTATAATATGTTTGTGGTATATTCCTGTCATGTTCATCGTCTGATTGTATATATCGAACCTATAGTACAGCATTTGAAATTTGTCAGGACATATAATGATAACGGGGGCATTGGTGGCCGAGTGGTCTAGAAAGTTGATTTAAAATTACTTGTACAAATCACAGTAGCATATGACCTATACGGCGCGAGTTCTCGCCTGACTTTGTATCATACAAAAACGGGTTTAGTTCAATAAGCATCGCACGAGATAAGGTGGTTCTCTCCGAGTACTCAGGCTTTCTCCACTAGTTAAAGTTACCGCCACGATATGACTGAAATATTGTTGAAAGTGGCGTTATACCCCAAAAAAACAAACAAACAAACAAACATTTTATAATAACGAGGAATTAAATCCACAATGAATTTTTATATATCACTCTATAGTCCATAACGAGATTTTGTGAGGAGATCCGACGTTTCATATACAGCATTGCACTTTTGCAACGATTACAACTGAACAAATCGACGGTTGCCCTAAACATTTATGACACTTGAGAATAAATGATTTCTCCACAATTTTACGCATATTTTGACATTATACTGCACGAAACGTTGCAGAATATTGGGGTCCAAATCCATGTTTATATCAACTTTTGGGGGCCAAACTTTGTACACAATTTATCACTATGGACCAAAATAATGTCTGTCCGTCCCAATGACAGTCGTTTTTTACCTGTCCGTGACTACCGAGGGTTTAAA
>JAULBM010005279.1:3811-21273 GCA_032357055.1 Geukensia granosissima
GGCTATCGATTTTATATCGCGACAAAATTTTTTTTTCGCATTCGGCGAAAAACAATTAATTTTTTTCACGACATATCGAAAACAATTTTTTTATCCCTACTTTAGCATTACACACATAGTGGCAGCTGAGGGTGAAACAAACAATTTTTTTTCACAAGCCCAAAAACAAAATATTTTTCTCATCTGAAAGTAGAAACAAACTTTTTTTCCAAAAAAATCCATAGCCCCCCCGAAAATTAAATGGTTGCTGCCTTAAAATATCTTCGTGATGTTTTTATATGTGATCATATCTATTTTGAACAAAACACCTCCAAAAAATAAGTATTTTTACCAAAAATGTTAAATTCTTGTCAAAATAGTTAAATACATCCTTTTATTTTTTCAACAGACTATTTATTAAATCAATTATGCACCATCATTATAAAGCTTTGGGATATAGAATATATTGCAGAAAAAAGAATACCTTTCGTATGCACCTATTTCAGCTATTTTTCTTTGCATTCTGGCTGGATACTCTGCTATAGATTTGATGTTCCTCAATGCTATCTGTGCCTTTTTAATAAGGGTAAAAATGTTACACTATGAAACAGCAATGTTAAAAGTCATCAACATAAGAGTCTTTTACTTAAAAATAAAAAACAATATCTGAAAGACAATTATATTATATATATATTGCCATTCATTAACTCCAGCAATGTATCTTGAAATCGGTTTACAGAATCTTTCACTACGAAAACATTTGAGTTCAACATACGGAGCATATGTCATTTTGAGTTATACATACGGAGTATAGGCCATTTCGAGTTATACATACGGAGTATATATCATTTCGAGTTATACACACGGAGAATATGTCATTTCGAGTTATACATACGGAGAATATGTCATTTCGAGTTATACATACGGAGTGTATGTCATTTCGAGTTATACATACGGAGTATATGTCGTGTGGTGTTCTGTCTTGTCTTTCTTTGCTTAATATCCTCTTTGTTTCTTCTGATAGTCGGAGCTGAAAAAATATACGACAATTCGTTTGATCTATAGAAAATATGTTTTTAACGCTTGCAAAAAACTGCGTTATTATGATATATTTTAAAACACGACATTGTGGAGCAGGATTTGCTTTCCCTTCCGGAACACCTGAACTCACCCTGGTTGTTTGTAGGCTTCGTGTTACTCCAGTTTTTTCAGTATCGTATTGTGTATTCAATGTTTGACTTTCGTTTCTTTTTGATCTTGTCTGTCTTCTGACTTTACGATTTCTGTTTGCCACTTTGGTATCTTCGAATTCCGTATACATGCATACAAATATCGTTCCCTTTGTTTTCACTTAAATTTTGTATCTATCTTGTACACATTTCTGGCTATATTTAGGATAACCATTCAGGTAATTTTACAATTGATACCTAGACAGACAACTAGGAAGTACTTAATACAACATGTGTAACATTAAGATACATACAGATTTGTTAGCTTTGAATTTTGACGGATCAAACATCAGTTCAATTTGACTGTCGTAGTCTCTAAAATGGAGGCCTTTAATGAAGGGGGATACTTCGTCGTCATTCTCACGATTCCTGTAAAGATATCAAGTCTTGATACCATCAGACACTAAAATAAGCTAACTAGACCGCTACACATCTTAATCAGCTGCTGAAATATAATATTTAAAAGAAAAAACGACGTTTTTGCAGATGTAAAATAAAGTCGAAGAGACCACACAAAATCTCAAGAAGCTGCTGATGAAACGTCGCTTATTGAAAATTTATCTTATTAGTAATATTTTGCATTGTCAAACATAATGATAGTTGATGTATAGAAAAAAGAGATTGCTTAATATTGATTAAGTCTACAGAATTTGAGCATGCCTTTAATACGAGAGCTAGAACCTTACTTTATTTCAAATTAGCTTGCCTTCATAATCCTTTGTGACTGAATCAACTTTATATATCTATCATTCGGTAAACTAACCTCAAACTGTGCATGTTCATTAGTCGTATGCAGTACACTGCCATTTTGCCTGCCCTTCGGAAACGATGAATCCGTGCCTGAAAAATAATAAAGCAAACTAGAATCCTACTTGAAACAATCACAATAAACCCAGAGGCATGGTACCCAAAGGCATGGTACCCAAAGGCATGGTACCCAAAGAAGCAATCTAATAACTAAACGTAAAACAACTATTTAAATCTGGTTGTAGTCTTCCCGGAAAGGTTTGCTGAAAATGTCAAGACTTATAATTCTAGTACATTCGTCATTACAAGCAGAAATGCGACAGCTCCTTAAGTGATTGCGCTTCCTATAGATTTAAATGACATTTAGTTTAGACATTTTATTTCTAGCATCCCAATTCATATTATTGATGAAGACGAATAATATTTGGTTAATCGTTGTCTTTGACTTGTTGCCCTTTTATAGAAATAAATTATATATAGTCTTTTAGATGTCTTGTGATTTTTTGACACCTCATTATTTTTCCTTTGTTCTGTTTCTTTTTACCCTTTATCAAATCAAAGTTCAGAAAAGAAGTCATTACATGTTAACTAATGCATACTTTATCCAACGTTCGTAGGAAGCTTTAAAGTCCACCGTTCGTAGGAAGCTTTAAAGTCCACCGTTCGTGTCAGCCTAAGAGTTCACATTTCGTAATAAGTATCCTTGTAGCCTTAATCTATATTGTTTGTAGGTAGCCTTACAGCCCAATATTCATGGGTACATGTAGCATTACACTCCATTGTTCGTAGGTAGCCTTAAATTTTAATGTTCGTTGATAGCCTCAAAATTCACACTGTTTATATGTAGACTTAAACTTTACACTGTTCATAAGTAACCTTAAATTTTACACAAGTAAGATCCTACAGTCTAACGTTCGTAGGTAGTCTTACAGTTTACACCGTATTGGCATTACAGATAACACCTTCGTAGGTAGCCTTGTAGTATGGGGTAAATGTCAGAGAACTGCACTACAACTTCGAGAAAAACAGAGCGAATTAGTTATATTTCCCATTTTGTAAATTAGAAATTAATCAAAATGTAATTATAACTTGGATACATTTTGATAAATTTCTAATTAACAAAATAGGAAATATAACAAATTTACAAATCTACACTGTTTATAGGTAGGCGTAGAGTTTAAATCGTTTGAAGGAAACCCTAAAGTTTGTAGCCTTATAATTTACCCTTTTAGTAGATAGCCATATAGATTACACCGTAAGAGTTAGCTTTACAGTTTGTTCCAATTATAGATAGCCGTACAGTTATTACTGTTCGTAGTTTACCTTACAGTTCGTAGGTAGTCCTGTTTATTTGGGTTGATTCAGTGATAGCATTTCGACTTTTTATACAGTTGAGCCCAGTAATTTTTGGTCTACCGGTTAAAGATTAACAAGGTATTTGCACACTCTTTTTCAAGTGCCGCTACGAGGTCGTCGTGAAAAAAATACAAAACGAAACTACGGCGCACATTGATTACGTTGAAAACCAAGTTCAATTCAAAGTTATTGCCATACAGTTACAGTTGTCGGGACGAATAATTTTAATTGGAGAAATATTGTGCCAGAGAATTAAAACTGATGATAAGTTTCGAAGATTAAAATAATCTTTAATTTAATTGAAGAATTATAATTAATATTTTGAAATTATAACCTTGATTGATTAATTGCATTGATACTTAACTATATATGAGTATATTTTAGACAACGATGAAGTTCTATGAAGATTAATATTCTTTAAATAAAGTGCCTATTTTGGTAAGACCTTCCCATAGTTTGGGAGTAACAGGTTGTTAGAAGTTTGAAAGTCTAGGTCAAACATATCAATAAAATCGGTATATTAAACAACTTGTGGAACATAATTCCAAATACTTTTTGTCCAATATTTCCCAAAAAAGAACATTGTTCTTTCAAAACTTTCATTAAATATTTAAACAAATGAAATATTTTGACAGAGAGTATGCCCGTGACATCGGCAGTATTTTGTTACTTCGTTGACAGACAATAAGCCCGTGACACAGTTCTCTAAAATAATTTGAGACACTATGACCGGGACACTGTGCTTTGCTAATACGTTGCCATGATACTTTGATTTATTAATACGTTGACAGACACTATGCCCGTGACACAATACTTTATTAAATAGTAGTCCATATAAAATCAGACAAGTCGTGAAAGGAATTTGAAGATAACAAAAGGGCAGGCAGAAATTGGAAGACAGACAAGACAGTGACTCATGCATGTCAAAGACTCACAAAAATCATTTATTTTTATTCAGGATCTGTTACGATACACATTTCTAGTATTTATTGCCATTTGGGCTTTAATTGCACATTTGATAAATAAATTACATACATACATAATCAACATAGAAATTTGAAAAAAATATTGTTCTTGATTTCCTTAGTTTCTTAAAAAAAATAGAATTAAAGTTTTTCTTAAATGTGCAGATAAATACGGAAATGACAATAATTGTGTGAAAATTTGGAATCTGTAGAGTAAAGGAGCATCCTTTGTTACGTGGGCATTTCTAATCATGTATCACGGCTACCATTTATAAGCATTTATAAACTGGTACTTATTACGTTTACAAACACTATCCCCGGGACATTATGCTTGATGTATAATGTTGACAGACACTATGTCCTGGATATGTACACTTCCTTTTGATACGTTGACAGACACCATGCTTGGACATTTATGCTTTCAAAAACGTTTACAGACACTATGCCCGGGACTTTATGCTTTATATATTTGTTGCCAGACACAATGTCCATGAAACTATGCTTTATTAATTCTCTGGCAGACATTATGCCCGGGGTATAAAGCTTCATTTATTTGTTGAGAGACAGTATGCCCATGACACTTTGCTTTATTAATTATGTCCAGGTACCATGTTTCATTAATACGCTGGTCGACACTATGCCAGGGAGAATATGTTTCATTAATACATCAGCAGACTCTATACTCGGGACACTTTACTTTTTTAATATGTTGACAAACACCATAAGTTTGACACTTTCCTTCTTTGTGTGTTTACAGACAATATGTCCGGGACGTTATGATTTATTACTTGTATTATCGCTGAAGAAATATTAATTTGTTAAAGATCGGAGTTCAAAGAACTACATGACATGGCAAGTCAAATGTTTCCGGTATAGATTTTTTGCTGTAATCTACGACGATATAATTATAATATATTTTCTTGTCTAACATTCATCAAATGTAATCTTACAGATGAGTCTTTTATCTCCCAGATATTAAATTCAGCATGGCTAATATTTCAAAAAAAAATATTTTATTCACCCAAATAGACGTGTTACCAACCAAGATTACATTATACCTTCAGACATCATGTTGCTTCAAACAAAACGAAATTGGCAGGCATGTTTCCAGAAATTTTATATTATGTACTAAATTATTGAACTTTCAATATAATTTCATTTTTGAGTACAAATCTTATTTGGTGTACTTATATTTATACATGTAGATAATAATTACAACTTAAAGTATAAACTGGACACTTCAAACACATTATTAGTATCTTGTCATCAGACTAAATCAGTAAACTTGACATTTCATATTTACTTAAACCCAATCACGTGTTCTCTTTCGCGATGTTTTTTCTTTGCTATGAGGAAATAATTGCTTACTTTCACGTATATACGTTTTATTTGTTTGGGCGATCTAGAGCTCGTCACAAGGCGTAGTGTATTCCACCCTTGTCGATCTAATGCTCGTCACAAGGAGCAGTGTATTCCACCCTTGTCGATCTAGAGCTCGTCACAAGGTGTAGTGGATTCCAGCCTTGTCGATCTAGAGCTCGTCACAAGGCGTCGTGGATTCCACCCTTGTCGATCTAGAGTTCGTCACAAGGCGTAGTGGATTCTAATTTTGTCGATCTAGAGCTCATCACAAGGCGTAGTGGATTCTACTCTTGTCGAAGGCCTTGCGAGGACCTCATTGTTCAACAATTTTCAAATGGAATATTGTCTCCTTGACGTTTCCCCTATCTTCTGTGTTTTATATTTTATTGATAAATTTATAGCCATTTAAGGGGTATGCCAAAATGAATTTGTTTTATACTCTTTTCTCATTATTACAAAAAATTCCAAAATAGAATGAACATTTTACTCCCGCAATTGTCCCCACCTCTTGGAAAAACATTAAACATATTTGCGATGTTCTTCAGAATTTTAAATAGAAATTTAGCACAATGTAATAAGTTAAAGGACAAGCACGTCTAAAACTATCAGTATTCAATCCATGGCTTTCATTTTTGAAAAGCATATAATTTACTGTTGCATACATAATTTGCTTGTTACTTATTGTACTTTAATCGCCGATAAATATTTTAAAGTCATAAATTGACTGAATTACATTTGTTCAGCTGAGGCTTAAATAAGTTAACGAATAGGTAAATAATGTCAATTGAATATTTTCATTCGTTTTTAACTTTGACTTTAAATCATTGTAAAACAAAATATTATGGCATTACAAAACAGGATACAGTATTAATTATAATTATAAATTAACTGCTTTTTTCGCAAGTTCAGTATATAATAAACAACTTAAGGCATTCAAAGCAAATAAATATAAGAGTTTTGAGACATCTTGATACAATTTTTGTCCCTAGCCCAACTGGATTATAAATGTCCGTGGGATCAGTCAGTTGAGTGGAAAAGTATTTTACACCAGGCTTGTCCACCCGTAAACTACCGCCATTAACCGGCTATTTTTGCAAGGCATAGTTCAAAAAGAAGAACAATATTTATTTACCTTCTTTTTATTCACTTAATAAATGGTTAACACAGAGGAGATGAGATGGAACCAGAATTTATAAGGTTGCATAAACCCTAAACAGGGTGATACTTTTTTTTTCTCACATTAGTAGCATAATTTCCTCGTAATTGTATTAATAAACGAATAGAATCAAGAAATATTTATTAATAATGTATAAGGATAATAGTATAAATTTTCACAGAAAACTCGCCAAAAGAATAAGTATAAATGTCATTTTAATGATGATGAATATATATATATATATATATATATATATATATATATATAATTTATTAAAGGCACAATTACTTATATAGTAAGCCGCCAACCAAACACAACATCAGACACATCTCAAAGACATAACAGACATAACGAGTATTCACAGGTCATGTATAACGACAAGTTTTTGTCTAAATATGTCTTGAGATACAGGAATTACTTCATATGTTATTCTTTCACTAAGAGACGTTACAAATTAAAACTTATTAAAACTAATTGCATAAGGAAAAATACAATTTTAATTAGTATAATATTGAAATGTATTTTGCGATAACAATGAAAAGCTCATTTATACTTCATACAATTACAACTTGGGAATTTCATACCATTTTGTTTTGTTATCTCAAAGTACTAAACCTTTAAAGAAGTCTTTTATTTGATTATGTAACTTGTTGACAGGTATGGTGACCTTCCATACTGAAGTAGCCCCCATTTCGCGTGCATTTCATTTTGATAATATTATTTTCATGTACCTTTCTCAGTAAATCGAATTACAGCGTGTCAGTTAACGTTTCATTTTCACTTTATTTTATATTTTGACTCTAAGAAAGGGGGAAGATTTGGATCAACAAATTGAGTTTAAACCCTTTACGTGATGTAGGAGTTTGTCCTAAGTCCTGTTCATATGTTTCAGAATAATTATCAAAATTTCCGTATTGGCCTGCCTTTACACATTGTTATTTAATCTTGGCTATTTAGAGGTCGCCACAAGAAGTGCAACTCCACCGTTATTGAAGGTCTTATGGAGACCTCGATATATATTTAAACTTTCATGAGGTCTCCTGGACAGTTTATTTATTTTTAATGACATCTATGATCATTCCAGCAGTATGTCTCACATTTTCATTAAAATTTTTTGTTAACAACCACAAAATGGAAGGTTTCAATATATTTTTAGGAAGATCAGTAAAAGAATGCTGATCGCTGAACTAGTGATGCCCTTAATGATAGATTAAGTGTATCTTTAAACTCAAATGAAGGCCAAACAATAAAAAAGTAAAATGTTGAATTAATTATCATGAATAACCCTTCAAGGTTAGTGGTTATCGGTAGGCGCTGATGCTGTGTCAACGCCACTGGTCTAATAACGTACCTTCAATAACTGTATAACCACCCTACAGCGGCAACAACATAGTTGTGTTAAAAATTAAGGTTCCACACGTCTTAACAGTTTCGGTCGAGGTGGTTATACTCAAATCAAAATTAGCGGAAGGTAAGGCGTCGTTAAGAAGCTTACTTATCTGGAAAACACTTAAATTAAATATACTACACAAGCATACCCACACTATACATTATTTGTTTATTTTTTCTATTATTTTTTCTTACAGTAGACACCTGTTTGTGACATTTTTTTTTGTACTGTTGGGCTGTTAAAAATTGTAAAATATAGATGAAAGGTGGCTATCGGCGGAAGTGCAAGGCAGGTTGTAAGTCTCCCAGGAAGGTCACAATGGATAGTTAAATCTCTTTGTAACTACTCCAATTTAATAACAAATAAGTTCAAACTACTCAAATTGTGTATTTACTTGACGGAAATGACCACTCTGTCACGTTGAGAAGTAAATATAGCCTTAGGTAAATAATGGAATATTTAAATTAAATACTTACAACTTTATTAGAGAATTAACCGAAGAATATATATTATCTATAAGTAAACTTAACAATTTTTGGTTCAGTATAAAGATTTAAAGTTATTTATCGTATCCTATTTTTTTATATATTGCAATATTGAGTATCTCATTAAATATCAGTGATAACAGTGATAGCCCAATTTGTTCAGAATGTTTAATAGTAAGTGGACCTAGATAGTCTTTATGCTATTTTATTATTATATTTTCCTTGTTTTTTTTCGGTATTTTCCCTTTCATTTAATATAAACACTCTCAAAGCTCGTCACAAGGAGTGGCATTCCACCATGGTTGAACGCTAGGTTTTGAACTTTCTTCGACTTGTTGCTGAAATTTGGTGCGGATTTCTCTGTGGGGGTCACTCCCAATATAGAGGTACATATATATACAGAAATGCCCCTGGAATGGGTCCATTTTCCAGCTTAAAATATATGGTTAGCAAATAATTTATCCAGATTATTTTACTAATGAATGTTTATTATAAGATAAACAGTCTATGAATGGGTCATATAATGAGAATACAAACTGTACTCTTTGTCAAGCTTTTCTGGAGTGCGAATTTCGGGCTTAATTAAATTATATGTGCGTTTCCGACTTTGGATTTATTTTAAATCAAAAGAGAGAATTATCCCACGGTTAACGGTTCATGCTTTGCCCTATGCAAATGCGTTTAACATACTATTATTTGCTACTGAATTTCTCTACGGGGATTGGCCATCTTTGTTTTAGGCGGGAGCGCTTAAGTTTGACCCAGAAAAAGAAAGGACGAGGGTCGGTAAGGTCCATTTTTGGCCCAAGAATTTGGCTAAAAATTGAAAATTGGCTTATATCTATTATTTTATAATTTTTGTATTGAACAATGTCTATAAAAAGAAATTCCAACAGAATTTTTAGTTTATTTAGTTCAACAATGTTCACATGACCCATAGAAAATGCTTTAAATATGAAAATAATAAGAAATTTATTAATTTGATGCAATATTTGATACTATGTTGGCAATTTTAATATAGATCGCACAAAAACATCACAACCAAACTTTGCACAATTAAAAATCTATCAAGTACAAATGTTTGGTTAAAATATCTTTGTGATATTTTTGTGCGATTATATCTATTTTGAACAAAACACCTTGAAAATTGACAGCTATGCCCTTTCATTTTGTGGAAATGACGAAGATTATACAAGAAAAAGTTATGAATTATTAAAAGACGATTGTTAAACAGCATTTTCAAAAAAAGTTATTATTGTGTCACAAAATCTAATATTTGGGCTAAAATTGGCTTAACGCACATACTCCTATATTAAATAATATTTTACATAAATTTGATCCAGATGTTTAAATTCTAAAGAAGTTAAAATACAAAAAGGTTACGAAACGTATTGCAATTGTAAGTCGCCCCTATTATCGGATTTTGCTTCCTATTCTGATTTGTTTGGATTTGAGTACATGTACTTCTTTTGGTGTGTTTTGATCTTGGATTTCTTATGGTTTGGTTCTAATGCAATTGATGAAAGGTTAGTCCTTGAGTTGTATATATAGCATTTAAGATGTATTGGTGGCAGTTAAATCTAGACCTTCAAATATTTGGCTACTACGGTACCAGACGAAAGATGACCCAGCTTTGAGCGCTTTGTACGCAATTGATATTTATAGATTGATAGATTAATTAACAAAAAATGATGTATGTTACAGCCTTTCTGCCATTTATTTTATATCGTTTATGTGTTAAAATTGAAATAACAAATATTTGTATATCAGCTCTGATAATTGCTTTACGCCAAAGTTATCTAAGCAAGTGTAGAGTAAAACGACAAAAATGATTCATAAAAAGAGAAAAAAAGTGTGTTACTTTCCAAGGCCTTTCCGTATTTTCAGTGTTTCAGAATTTTAGCAAATGCAGCAAATTTCTGTAAAATATTGTGAGATAAATTTCATGTCGGAGAAGGTCTGACAACTGGGCTGGTGAATACCCTCGGGGACCAATGTTCCACCAGCAAAGGTATCGACCCAGTGGTTTCGAAAATGCAAAATTTCAGAAATATGGAATATTTAGGTATGCTGTATGTACATTTCAAGGATTAACCTCTCATCAGTAGCATTAGAAGCGAAACATTGGAAATCAACGATTAAAATATAGCAAAGAAGCAGTCAAATCCAAACAAATCGGAAGGGGAAACCAAATCCGACGGCAGGGACCACTACTAAATGCGTTCCTTTTCAAGGCCTTTCCGTATTTTAAGTGTTTCAGAATTTTACCAATTACAGCAAATTTCTGTAAAACATTGTTAGATAAATTTCATGTCAGACAGGTCTGACTACTGGGCATAGCAAACAGTACAATTAAATAAATGAAATAAGGACCAACCAAAATAATGGCAACGTCTTCAATATCGCTCATTCCTATAACTGCATACTGAAAATGTCATTCAACATTGCATTGCTATACATTGAAAAGAAAGAAAAGGTATCGTGTAAATATTCATGATACAAAAGTCTCAGCGGCTTCGAAGGTCAACTTAGTTATGAGACAATAATTCAAGACACGTTTTTAAAGGTTATGAATTTTAAATTTGTTAAGCCGCTTTCATGACTTATAGCGAAGTTGACAATCGATGCCGACACAATCAAAGAGCTGAATCTTTTGTTTCATGCATATTTACACCATACATTTTATTTCTTTTTAATGTATAGCAATGCAATGTGGGATGACATTTTCAGTATGCAGTTTTTTAATGAGCGATATTGAAGACATTGCAATCATTTTTGGGGTTTTTATTTCATTTGTTTATTCACATTTTAGAATAAAAATGGATCATCGATCAGGGAATAGTCACGAATTTAACAATAAATATTGTAAACTTTGTAGCAATATCAGTATTGTCAAATAACGACACATGAAAACGGTTTAACAAATATGAAATTTATAATCTTTAAAAACGTGTCTAGAATTCTTGTCTCATAACCAAGTTGACCATCGATGCCGTCGCAATTAAAGCGCTGAGACTTTTGTTTAATGAATATTTACACCCTACCTTTTCTTTCTTTTTAATTTATAGCGATGCAATGTCGGATGACATTTTCAGCAGTATTTTCAGACACTGCCATAATTTTGGTTGGTCCTTATTCATTTATTTAATGTTTACCTTATATTTGTACTGTTTGCTATGTTTTTAGGATCCTTATTAATCACATATCACATACAGCTAAACAAACCTTTGTTAAGATCTAGACTTAAAAATAATAACACTTCTCTGCACTTTTGTACTGACTTGAAATACTGCTTATCCTATTCTCTTTTTTTCAGCATCAAAAGAAGTAGACGTTATGGTGAATGAACATAGTGTGTTTGGTGCTAGTTTCTTTTTTACATGATTAAAAGAAAGACTACAGAATACATATACATCTATATGGAAGAACGTACTGATATCGAGGAAAAATCTAGAGTGATTTATCAAATTCAAAGGATTACTATTTTACCAGTTATCTTTTTTTGGTAATTTTTGTAAATGTCATTTAAGAATTGTTCATGTAATTAATTTTCTTTATAATTTAAATAGTAAAAACAACTGGAGTATCAAGTAAAACTACCGTTTTAAGGTCCGACTTCAAACCAATATATCAGTATCTCAAAAACGAGCCCTTATTATATTTTGTTTTGCTTCTTTAAACATTATAGACGAGAAAAGTTATTACAGCCTTACGGAAACTCTTCAATTCTTTAAACGGGAAGGCAAACATCCTTAACCTTTATCTGAAGTTTGTACTAATTAAATTATTGAAGCAATTTGTACGTAGATAAATTGTTAAAAGTTTAAATAAGAAATGGATTGCACTCTTTTGGGCATTAATTTCATATCCTTTATTTTTATAATTTTTCAAACTGTCAATGGCCCGTTAATTGATTAACTTTTTGGAATATATGTTTCACACATGACGACGGACCTTTTCCTATGAAGTTGATCAGTAAACTAAATACAGGCTTTTCGCTTACTCACCCTTGAGGAGGCGATCGCCGGAAACCTTGGTCATTAACCTGATATTACTAATACCTGTTTACTAAATGGACAATGTAGTGGTTGTTTTTAAAGTGGCAGAAACTGCTTACCCTTCTGGACCACCTGTTTTAACCCCTGGTGTTTTGGTTGGAGTCCGCATTATTCATACTTTTGTATTTTACTTGTATATGTCTTGTTCCGTCATGTGCGTGCTCTCGAGATTGCAGTGTCTGTCAATTTCCCCCTTTTGTCTGCGTCTTAAATTTTCTTTCGCTTTCTCTTCGTGACTGGTCATTATTAAAATGCTATTAAGCATACTTTTGTCCTCGAAGAACAATTATGCATTTTTTTAAATCGTGTTAATTCTTTATAATTTCAGCAAAACTTGTGTTTAAATCTTTTTGACAAAATAATTTTTGATATTAAGATATAAAATTTTAACTTCTGAATTTAAAAGAAAAGAACACAAATCTAATTAAAGGTTTGTTTTATATCGAGACTGTCCATAATTGATTTTTTTTTTAAGATGTGTAGTATAAATCTGTGCGACAACAAAATAATGGCTTTTTACCTTCAAAATTTGACCTTCTGACCGCAAAAGATATGTACGCATATCAAAATCAAGATCAAGATTTTTTCATATTGTGACTTAACGTGCTAGAAAAGTTTGGCAGATATAAAGTGCAGTACTGGTGCATGTTCCTAACGCTGGATTTGGCTCCTGATTTTTTGGATTTGTGTTCTTCGTTATTATGTTTGGACATTGGACTTCATTTTGTTTTTGCTGATGATAAGAAGTTATTCCTTGAAATGTAAATACAGCATATAAAAGTTCAGCATATTTAATTGACATTGGTAAACTTGTACTTTCACCTCAAAAGATAATTTTATGCAATTCTAATTCAATATTTTATATATTTTAGATATTATATTGCAATTGACCATCATTGTTTTTTATATGTAAATCCTTGAAGAAAAAGCCATGGAATTTGGCATAAAGAAACTTTATCATTAACCCGTAATAAAAATAATAAAATCTTAAATTCTAATATGACGTTTCTATTTCCGTGTATTAACAGAAAAGTGATTAAATGTGCAATAAAATTCGTTTTGGCATGCGCCAGTTTTCTTGCCGCTTCGAAAAATAAATATCAAATGTCTACATATATAAACAATTCAACATGGTTTTTAAAATAATACTTTCTGGTTATAAAAAGTTGTACAATTATTTTTTCCATCAATGAATCGTATTTTGCTATTATGCATGACATGTACACAGAAAAATACATGACCTATATCTTGACCGAGTGTTTGTTTTGGCTGTTCCATCGCTCTCCCACCGATATCAAAAGCATCATTTTCTAGAAAATGGGAAGTAGATTGCCATTACAATTAGGTCTCAAAGTCGACCATAGAGGGGAATACTATAAAATTATAGATTACCATCGTGAACCTAATTCTGTTATAATGTATAGCTGTCAGATTTGAAAGTGAGGTATTTGGAACAGCCAAAAATGTATTCGTGTACCTATAGAGGCCCCAAATTAAAAAAATACCGTATTTGTCATAATCAGAATCGAAATAATTCTTGGGAGCCATACTTTATTGTCGTTTTTACATGGGTTGTCATTATATTCATGATATTTTACCCCTCGCTGCCGCCCGGCGCTGCCGCTCTTGGCTCCCAAGAATTATTTCTTAAATTAGATTTATTTCATATCTAGACTGGACATTCTTGATATTTTTGACAAACAATAATATATTTTTTTTATTAAAAATGCAATGCAAGTTTTGAAGATATATTTAGTTTAAATTTTTGCGACAAAATAATTTTTACGATGTAGCATACAAAACAAATACTTCTCAATTTTATTTTCTGAAAAATGTCTTTCCCAATGTCTTTGTTACCACCAAAAGTAAAATCTTTATAAATTACACGCTATTGATACGGATATTGAATGGCAGAGAATATTCAGGCCAGTTTGTACGTCTTAAAAGGATGATATCTAACGTCATTATTTGACGGTTGATTTTGCATACAATGGTTGACGCTATTAAAATTAGCAACACACTCAATCATAAAATCTTTCATATGTCGTCTTAGTTTACTGATAAACCACTCATACATTTCTTATACCTACACTCAGCCCGTAGCAGTCCTTTGAACTACAAAAAGGTTTGCAGCACTTAAGTATTGATGATCTGAAATCCAAACCTTCCGACTGCTCCTGTTCGTCGTCCACCTTCAACAATAGTCCCGCAGGTCACATAATTACAGCATATACAGGTGATCTCAGTTTTGTTACAAATGATGAACTACGACAATTGATATCAAAAGGTCCAACATACCGAGTGCCTAATCCAATTTATTGGAAACAGAACTTCAAGCTTTTGATAGACGCAGTGGAAGACGAAGCTAGACAATTGATGGAGCGAAGAATGAGAGGTTCACACCATGTTTGATTAGGCTAGACTGTCAGATCATAATATTCAGATTGGGATAAAAACATTATGAGGATAGATTAGCACTAAAGTTCCTTCAGATTCATGCACCTTGCTCTCATGAGGGACTTGTCAGCCATCCATGAAAAATATGTTGTTGTTCCAGACGAGTATTTGTTTGTACCAAACACCAACTTGATTATTTGTTAAAACTTCTTGGCAACAACGACACATCTGGTAAGCCAACATATACACCTACTACACTTTCTAAAGAAGAGATCCTTGATAACCACAGGTTGGTTCTCTCTTCGTTTGGTATTGACTCTAAAAGAAAACCAGTCGGACCTTGCTTCATTATTCTTGATACCCTAACTACACAAGTTTCCATATAAAGTGAGGTTTATAGCGGGTTCATCCAGGTACTCCACCAATCCTCTTTCTCAAGTACTTATATCTATAAATCAACGGTAAAGAAAGGTCTTCTAAGATAATATGATAAAGCGTACTCCACAAGCGGTGTTTGTCAACTGTGAATATTAAAAAAACTCGGAAGATCTTTTTCAATATCTTAAATCCGATTCTTAATTTTTTTACAAGTATTAAAACGATTGACCTTTCAACCACGACAGTCTTAAGACGTCGATAATCAGTGTATTGCTAAACAAAATGGAAATCAAAGATATAGATATAAAGTTTTTCTTAGAAAGAAGTGAGCATACTGCTTGTTCAAATACAGTGAAGCAGATATTCTAAACATGCTGGATTTCTGATTCACAATATTTTTATAGATTTGGTGGACGAGTTTTTCAACAGACAGTTGGCATTTCAATGGACACAAATTGTGGGCCGCTACTATTCGAATTGTTTTTTTGCACTGGTATGAAGCAGGACTCCTGCGCAATAACAAAACGAAATTGTTTAAATTTACTGTTCGCCATATCGATGATATTTTGTCATTGAAGATTCCTACGTCCAGTATCTATCTCGAAGAAATATAGATCATTGAACATAAAGACCTCAGACTCATCAAAATCTGCTTCATATCTAGGTTTATTCCTCGAAATTGACCAAGAGGGAAAAATTGTTATTAAGATTGACGACAAACGCGATTACTGCAACTTTTCTATTAAAAACATTTTATATCTTTTGTAGCATTATTCATGCTTCCCATGCCTGCGGTACTTGTCGATACTTTCGTGTCTGTTCCAAGCTTTAAAATTTTCTAAAGAGAACATTGTTGTTGTTGTTGTTGCAAATAAAACAACAAAAAGAAAACATCCAATCAAGGTTAAAATCGCCCTTCCCTTAATTTCAAAGGTCGCAATCGTGAATTAGTTGATCCATATTGCAGCAGTGTCAGTAACTAGTAATTGACCCGTTACTGGTAACCCAACAATATGTTTACTTCTTCTCGGATTGACATTAACCCGAATAAACGGGTGATGCGCGCAGGACAGGGGAAGCAACTGATCCCGCTCCTGTTTTATTAAGGCGTTTAAAGATTCCAAACTTTTGTTCTTTTTGATTTCGTTTTATATTGAAGTTTATTTCCAATAGGTCCTGTCTCTTTTGGGCTATGCACTTTTAATATCCGACACGGGTTTTATACACAAGACTTTAAATTTTTTACTCAATTTTTATGCAAAGTGTATATTATTATATTGCAATTTTCCATTGTTGTATTGTTTTGTAGATATGTAGTCCATTTTGCATCCAGCTTTTGGATTTCAAAAGAACAACGCGCAACCCTAATCCAACAGTTTATTTCATATTGTGCTTGATAAGGTTGAAAAGGACGAGGGTCGTTAAGGCCCGTTGTTTGCCCAAGAATGAAAACTGCCTAATATCTATTAATTTATATTTTTTGTATTGAATAATGGCTATAACAGAATTTTTAGTTTAATTAGTTCTTCAATGGTCACGTGACACATAGAAAATGCTTTTAATGTGAAAATACTAAGAAATGAATTAATTTGATGCAATATTTGATATAATTTCTCGATTTTGATATAGATCACACAAAAACAGCACGACCAAACTTTGCACAATTAAAGATTTGTCAAGTGCAAATGTTTGGTTGAAATATCTTTGTGATGTTTTGTGCGATCATATCTGTTTTGAACAAAACAAGTCCAAAAATGCTTTTTTGCTGTTTTTGTCCAGTGTAGAATACCCATGTGAGAGATCAGAAGTGATATTCCAAAGAGTCAAGACAAATTTGAAACAAACTAAAAGAAATAAACGAAAACAAAAGAAACAAAGGCTACGAATCCACGAACTCCTTTACAAAACGGGAGAGTGATCAGGTTAAGCATCAACTGTCTTGCGCGCAACACCGGTCGTA